>MJUU01002529.1:33709-74115 GCA_002080025.1 Modiolus philippinarum | reverse complement strand
AATTTTAACTTAATTCTGTTTACAGACAGCTTAGGCGGTGACTCTTTATAATTATCTTTATAAAAATTTATTCTATTGGTGACTTTGGTAATAATTTTATCTCTGAACATATTGAGTGCGTGTTTGTCTGCACTTTCTCGTTTGCACTATTTTATACAATAGTTGGTAACTGCGTCTTTAATAATATCAAAACAAGATTGCCAGTTAATTTTCGAAGGTGGGCGACATTTAGGCCCCTTTCTAAAGAAATTCCTAACTTCTTTATCATCGATGATGTTCAAGTTCCCGGTTAATATATGTCCGCACGGGTCATAGCGATATGGTGATGTGGAACAATCTCAGCTGCTTGGGTAGTTCTCTTCAAAATTAGCATCACAGGTTATAGAAGAGTAATTGAAAAAAATAGTCGTATTTTGTTGCCATTGGCTTACAAACAACACGACTGTTGCAAAATGTAAAACGACCCCTTTAAGCAGACAACATGCACCATTTTACATGTTTTAGATATTAAAAAAAGCGGACGAACTCATTGCTAAAAATGGATTATGCAGATTGTAACATAAAGATATGACATTTACTCCTTTACTTGAACAATTCAAAACTGTAAGATAAAAATTAATCGGAAAACAATGACTGGAGTAACCACCCAATTATACATGAACCTGCATTTTTTCATTTATTTTCCAACACAATTTTAAACTAAGTTTTGAAAAGAGTTTGGAAATGATGTTTTTGCAAAGATTGTCCGAGACATTTCCATTTCCTTTTAACATCTCCAGCGATATTCATTTTAATCGCCAGTCAAAGTCAATCGAAACCCTAATACAGAAGCTAATTCTATGTTACAACTATTACATTAGCGTTCTCATAAAAAGTAATTATACTTTTTAAGCAGGCCAAAATGTGGTGCGATTACGTGTTTAAATGAAATTATTTTCAAACCGTTGTTTTTGCAAAAGAAAAAAAATCCAAAGTAAAACAGTTTTTTCTTTATTGTATTTTAGAATGTTTTAATGTATTTTTGAAGAAAAATCGATTTAATTTTACATTTACTTTTGACATCTAAAATGCGTTTCTTCTATGTCAAATACAGTCTTTTAAATTGAGTATAGCAAGTATAATTAAAATTGTAATTAATTATAGAAAGCATGATATGTAATCTACCATTATGACCAGAAAACTGAATTAAAACATAAATTGCATGATTCTACAAAATAAAAAAATACTTAATGTAATAAATTGTTTTTATGTGTCCTAGTCTATCTAATTCGTCCTTAATAAGTATTGAGACTTTGAAATATTTATTAGAATGTGTATGAAATTGTTAAATACATCTTAAATTATGTTTTACACGGTGCATAGCCATAACGGATTCTTTCGGATGGACAGGATTCTTTTGGATCGCAGAACGGACATTTTCAGATTTTTTTTGTCAAAATGCCATGGGAAATGAGGCAAAAATGTAAAACCTGTTAAAAGGAGATGCACATGTATCAATCTAAATGTATCACGGAATTGTTGGACATTTATTCAATGGTTTTGATTAGATGATATTAGAATATCTCATCAGGTGTACTTAAGTGAGATGATTTGCGATGAGACCTGTTGATTTCGTAAGCGTTTACGTTGATTTTCTACACCAAATCCGTATGTAAAAAAAATAGTTTCTTGTTTGTCAGTGAAAAATGTCATTCAATTTTGATATAAATACCCATTTCCATTAAAAATAATGAAAAAATAACAATATAGATGATACTTTGTTTAAAAGGGTGGAAAAGGACTCTTTATGAATCAAGTAATTTTGGCACCGGATTACTTTCCGATCTTTATGGCACAGGACACTATCAGATGGAAGGTTTTCTTTTCAGTAAGACAAAACGTTGTTTGTGGTTATTTAGGAAGTATCTATTTTTAAAATCGTGACTTAGGGGCCACGATGATGCTTTCATGCATCTTAAGCTAAAAATAACATCAAGGTGTAAAAAAGTAATAAACATGATGATTTTGGAAGTTATTAAAGGGGTCAGTTTGCGGGAAAATTTTTATCACGAACAGTGATGCTAAAATATCAAATTGAACTTGCTCAAATAATGGTTATATAAAATTAATAATTTGAAGAAGGAACCAATTGTAAAGACATAGCTTAAAAACTTCTGATTCTTAAATTTGAAGGTTCTGTAAAAAAAAGTATAAACGGTGAATATATATGGTGCATCGTTAAATTCAGAAAACCTTAAATTTCTTTGTTATTGCATTAGTATTCAGTATTCTATAAGTGAAGAGAATACTGATAAACATGATGAAGGGTTGTCAAACCGTTCTACATCATTACAAGTAGATAGGATTTTTTATGCCCCAGATCAAGGATCAGGGGCATATTGTTCTTGCCCCGTCTGTCTGTCTGTTTGTCTGTGCGTTCGAAACTTTAACCTTGGCTATAACTTTTGAACTATTCAAGATAGATTTATCATACTTGGCAGGTGTATAGGTCTAGTCAAGACGAACATAAATATGCCCCAAAAATTATTTCAGGTCAAAGGTCAATGGTCATAGAGGTGCTGGGGGCATGTGTTGTGTTTCACAAACACATCTTGTTTCTTCTGAAATTCGTCCTGCGTGGTTTCAAAGATATGGATCCTTAAAATGGTAGGCAGAAAAATACACAGTTAGTATAAGACGATATTATTCATGATGAATTTTTTGCCTACCAGCTACTTTATGGACATTCAGTATTGTGATTTTTCCTAACTTCATGTACTTATTCAAAATTAGTAAGCAAACGGCGGATGCTCTCATATTTGATAGTTTGAGCATGGAATTGAAAGCAAACTTGTATGCCATGACCTTTTAAACACACATGAAAAACTTGTTAGACGATTTAAGTATTGCTTTCTGCGGTTATGTTGAAATATAAATTGGTCAAATCTGTGGACAGTAGTATAAAGGGACAGTTCGCTTATGGTTTGAGCGGATGACGATGTGATGCGTTGCTATTGGACCAATAGTGAAAGGATCGTCAGTCATGTGACAAAAGGTGGAAGGTCACGCCACCAGAACCTGAAGTCCAAGATGCGCACAACCCGGAACTTTTGACACAAAAAGGGACTGTGCTCATAGTAGTATTTGGTAGGTAAAATGGTCATATGACGAACGAATACTCCCCCGAACATGTTTTGTCACGTATTTGCCATCTTGTTTTCGAAGGAGATATCATTTTAGATTTTGTCTGCGCTTATTCTGAAAAGAAGCGTGGTTTTCAATATTCGCGCCCTTTTTGAGTGTTGTTTACCAGAAAAGAAAACTCTCCATGCACATGCGTATTCGTCTGGATCATGTCTGATCATGACTACTGATGGTAGTTGCTACTATTGCAATAAAACTTTATGACGTTATAGGTTATATGCATATAGATAAAAAATACCGAAGTTACTGTTAAATTATTTTTCTGTAGATGTCTATTTCGACAACTCATGTCTTTTCAGTGTAGATCAAGTCAAAACATTTAGAAATCGATATACCGAAATACGTGTAAAAACTAATAGCCAATTACCAGTAGGACCTAAATATTAAAGCCACATTAGCTAAGGACAGAGCTTTGCGAGAGGGTGATACTTTTAAGTTTTGAAAAAAAAATGCTAAATTGAGATATTGCAAGTGTTAAAATAAAATCTGTTCTCGGGCTAGCCCCGAAGTACTGGCTAACAGCCCAACAGCAGACGCTTCGACCCAGTGGTAACAAATAACAAAATACAGAGGTTACTGTTAATTTAGTTAATATAACTTATATGCCAGTTTTTTTTCTGTGTCATAACGTACTTGCTGGTTGGTCAAGGGGGTTACCAGAAAAAGTGTTTTCAATTCGTTTTTTAGCCCACATGGCTATGCTAGTAAAACCAAATTTGGTCAAAATAGTTTTTGGGTTGCCCCTTTAAAATGGTGTCCGGCCTGTCCGTGCCTAATCCAAGATGGCCACGGGTTAACATGGGAACATGGGAAATGCATCTAAAAGATCTTCTCCTCTGAGCCAATTGGAACCAAACTTGATCAAAATAGTTAATGGTTGGTCGCCTTCAAGGTTTGTGTTTTTTATGTTCGTACCTAATCAAGGATGGCTGCCAGCGGGGAACATAGTTTATCATAGGATCCTATGAAATTGAATTCAAAAAATCTTCTCTGAAACTTAGTCAAAACGTCTTTGGGTGGTCCCCGTTAAAAAGTGTGTCCGGCTAGTCCGCACCTCATCCAAGATGGCCGCCACATAGTTTCAACATAGGAACCTAAGGGAAATGCATCCAAAGATCTCCTCCAAAACCAAAAAAACGAATTAGAACCAAACTTGGTCACAATAGTTCATGGGTGATCCCCGTCGAAGTTTGTGATTTTTATTTTCACATCTCATCAAAGATGACGGCCAGCGGGACGAAAGTGTAACATAGGGTCCCATAGGAAGTACATTCAAAGACCTTCTCTGAAACATTTGAACCAGACTTTGTCACAAAAGTCCTGAGGTGGTCCCCTTCAGTGTTTTGTCATTTTTATCGCATGTTTATATACACACCTAATCAAAGATGACTGCCAGTGGGGAACGTAGTTTAAAATATGACCCTATGGGAAACACAGTCACAGATTTTCTCTTTTTTAATCCTCTAAAACCACTTTGCCAACTGGAACTAAACTTGGTCATGATAGTCTATGGATGATCCCCTTTAAAATTTGTGATTTTTATAGATCTTCCTCTCTGAAACTACTGAGCAAGTTTAACCAAACTTGGTCAAAATGGTCCTTAGATAATAGACCATTTGCCAAATCAAACGGAATTCCGAATTTGACCTCGCTTTTTACACATTAAAAACTTTAGACAGGATTCCAATGTAAACTAATCAAAATGTAAAAATAATTTTCTCTTGACCTGTACGCTTTTGGTGAAATTTATTAAATTAATTTGACCTTTTATTTGTAATGTTTTATATCTCAATATATTTCATATGCCAGTATGCTGATTTATAAGGGTATTATCAAATATGACATCTTGTCCAGTGTTACGTGATCTTGATTGGGGAGGGATTTAAAGGAATACAAACAAAGACGGTCATTTGCAAATCATCTATTCCTTCAAGATAAAGTGCCTCATCCAAGATGGCCGACAGGGGGAAATATAGTTTAACTTTTTAACATATGGAAAACATATTTAAAGGTTTTTTATCAGGAACTTCTTGTCAAAGTAGAATCAAACTTAGCGAAAATGGTCCTTAGATGATCCCTTGCAATAAATGTTTCCGATAGGCTGCAAGTGGTAAACATAGTTTAACATTGGACATATAGAAAACGCATTCAAAGACCTTTTCCTCAGAAACTACTTGTCAAATTAGAACTAACCCTTGTCATATTGGTCCTTAGATTGTCCCTTGCACTACAGAAAATACAGTCAAAGGTTTTCTCAAAAACTGTTGGTCCAATTAAAACCAAACTTAATCACATTGGTCCTTAGAGAATCTCTTCCAAAAAGGTATTCAGCAGATCCGTAATTTAAACAAAATGGTTCCAGCATCGAACATGGTTAAACATTGGACCCTAAGAAAACACATTCAAAAATATATTCTTCTCAGAAACTTTTTGCACAATAAGAACAAAACTTAGTCACAATGGTCCTTAGATGGTCCCTTCCGAAGAAGGTATTTAGCAGGTCCATACCTCATACAAGATGGCCACTCGAGGGGAACATAGTTTAACATTTGACCCAAATAATAGAATTAAGGCTCCAAAATCACAAGTCATATTTGAACCAATCACAACAGTTCTTGAGTGGTCCTTGTCAACATTTATATCTGGCAGGTCTTCATCCAATCAAAGGTGGGCACCAGCTAGGAACATATTTCAAAATTGTACCCTATTGGAAATGCCATTCATATCTTAATGTCAGTCATGGGCCAGGTGAGCGATATAGGATCTTAAGAGAATCTTTTAAGTGTTAATTTCACCTGTCCCGAATGCATTGAATAATATTTATAACTTAAATGCTAAAGGATATGAATCTTTACCTATTAATTCATTACATAATGGGGAAGGCTCTCTATATCATGTATATTTATGCCTGCATCCAAGTACAGTGTGAATCAATCTGGTTTAGAAAGGTTAACAAAGCCGATTACAATGTTTACCTCGGTTTTCAAGTCTTTCAAAACTTACTTACGATTTGATATATCTTATAGTTCATGAGACAAATTTCAATATACATAGAAAAAGTTTAAAAGATTTTAATAAACCATACTTTTCATATTTTGGAAGAAATGTTGCGCGCAACCCTATACTTCCTGCAACGGCTATATGTGCCGTTCTCCTTCCCGTCACTTGACAGATGCCCTTAACGTATGGCTCTATGATACGGCGTCTGGTTCCAATAGTATCACAGCACATCGGCACCATCTCTTATCATAAGAAAACTGTCCTTCTATCTTAAATTGGTTTCGTTCGCCGAATGCTTTCAAGTAATAAAGAGGAGATAACAAAATCACTTACAATGGCCGAGAATTACAATCACATGCCAAAATCTACCTGGCAACTGCACAAGAAAATACAATAAAAAGACAAAAGACAAACGTAGACAACAATAGGTACTCGGGATAGCCGGACTTGATACCGGTGTTATATTGTCATTTTTCAACCATGCCACCTTTTACACGTTGGGGGGGATGAGATCATCCTCATTTTCCCACAGAAAAAATTGAGATAATTGTCAATTTGTTCCCACGGGAAACTCACAATACGTATACGTATTTCCGTTTTCCCCCATGCTGATTTTCCCCTGTATAAATTACTTGTTCTATGACATATATAAGTAATGAAGGCATATGGAGTATATTGCATGTGAGACAATGTCTCTACAAATACATGGCAAACACATGCAATGGAACAACGCTTTTATTGTTGTTCTTCATCTTGAAGAACAAACACGTATGTCTTGTCTTTCTCAACTTGTCTGGCATATCGTCTGAGCTTTGATAAACAACTGATCATAGACAAATATCCATGTCTCTGAACTGACAGACCTTTTCAGTGTGTCAATAATTCACATACAAATCTCATTACCGCTCTTCAATTTTGACATAAATTAATTAAATATCTAAGAAAGTAATTTTCATGCTACCAATAATGACACTGAGGCTAGAATATTAGGAAGAAAATGAGCATATGTACGGTTGAAAATGGCAATGATCTCATCCCCCCCCCGTGTTCCGTATGGGGGAATGTTTGGAACATGCCCAATTTTCCACGGGGGATCGGCATTTGCTAATTTCCTCCCGGAAAAACTGGCATGGGGAAAATGGCTATAGAACACTGGCACAAGAAAGAACTAGAGGTTTATGGGTATACAAACCCTCTTTCTCTACTCTGTTCTGTTTGACTAAAGTATTTTAAAAATACAAATAAAACCCAATACAGGTAGACTACAAACTCCAAGACCACTGACAATCCTGAGAAGGAAAGAATAAGACAAGAACGTAATTTAGAGAGATGGGTCAAGGAGTGTTTGTCGCTGAACTCCAGGATAGTTCAAGGAGCCTGGTCTGCTGGTAAAACACTGTCGCAATACGGGAGAAAATTCAGATTCAAATCATATATCCTGAAGTACAGATCTGGTCATACAGATCTGTGTTGAGTAATAATATAAAGGATTACAAAACCTCTAATAATTTTTTTCCGAAATTTGGTAGCACGAGTTTAAAACACTCACGTTAATATGACCCTTAAAACGTGTTCAGCAGAAGTCCTGACCTACATATTTTGCGAAAATAACCCTTCTGATGTTCAAATTGTTTATTTATAACCATTTGTATAATTTTTAAAGATCAACTTTAAATAAACCACTCTTTATGTTTTTTGTACTGCATTAGCATCCTAGAAAATCCGGTGCCATGATCATTTAGTGTCCGTTTCCATAGTATGTTTAAATTTTGTCTCGTCTGTGTTATATTCGTACAAAATAGTTTGCCAAAGTAAGTTCTGAGTCTTCTGTTGTTAAAAAAAATACTTATTCGTGTATAACATCCTATAGTTCTCCGTTGTGAAACAGATAAATGCCAAAAGTGTTTTCGTTAAAGGATCCCTTCGCTGTCAAAAGTAAGTATTAACCAACAAAACCAACAATGTTTACATAACAAAACGATTAGTTTGAATGAAGGGATGATCCAAAAGTTCCGTGATATTATCACTTACCCAATCATGACAATAAACAATTATAAAAAGTCCAATTATTGCACACTCGTACACGAATTTTCCTCAAAACATCCGAAATGATCCTTTACGCGATTCGAAAAGAATCCTGTCCATCCGAAAGAATCCGTTATGGCTATGCATCATGTTTTAGTAAAGTTTAGGCAATGGCAAGATATTTTATAACATAACGCATATCTTTATATATATATATTATACGCTGATTGTGATACTATGTAAACATAAGCAATACCAGAATTTTAATTTCAATGCCCTCCTAAATCTGCTGCCATGAACGCAGTCCATCTACTTATATGAACAAATAATTAACTGCATAGTTCTAGAAAATGTGTCAACTGGATCGATTTAAGACCACAGTGACATCCTTGTCAGTGTTCAGCCGTAATTTTGAATAAGGTTACTCGTAAAGGGCATTCCTAATCCTTGCTTTTACGGAAATGTTGTTAAAAAAGGCCAGCAATTGATTAAAAGTCCAGAAAAGCTGGGGCGTAACTTACATTCTTTACGTAATAGGGGATATCGACAAGATATTCTGCTTGCATCCGTTAAATTAGCTTTGAGACTTAATGACTAGAAAATTTTGCACACACACTGGCCTCTCGCTGATATTGCCAATGTCTACCGAAATTTATGATGATTCTTGACCAAACCCTTCGGGAAGTTTTGAGTTTGATTTTTCTTCCGTAGTACGACAGTGTTCTTCCAGCAGACTATGCTCCTTGAGTTAGCCGTCAGTTTAGCGCCGAACACCCCTTGACCCATCTTCAAAATTACGTATTGTTTTTTTCATTTCTTTCAAGATTGTGGTCATGGGGTTAGTAGTCTACCTGTATTGGGCTTTATTCGTATGTTTATTATACTATAGGGAAGCGGGACAGATAAAGGGGAGGTTTGGATACCCATAAACCGGTTTAACCTACCGCTGGCTTTTGCTAGTGCCGGTACCAAGTCCGTCTGTCCCGAGTAAGTACCTATCGTTATCTACGTTTGTCTTTTGTCTTATTCGTAGTTCAATGGCAGATTGTGGCATGTAATTATAATTTTCAGCCAGTGTAGGTGTTTCCTGTTATCGCCTTTGTTATCCATTTTTTTTACATTTGTCATTTTTTATTATTGCAGTTGATTCCAGACACTTGGTATATCTTGCAAAAAGTATGTAATCTTAATTGAAGTGCAAATTGCTTTTTGATTTGTTTTACAGCCATTTCCAGAATTTTTTGTCCCTTCAGTTCAAATAAAAAAAAACATTTGGAGGACGATATACCAAACATTTGTAAAATCTGAAAGAGCACAAATTACCAGAAAATATTTAAACAAAGCAAAAATCAGCTAAGGACAGATGTGCACCTGTCGTATATTTGGTTTTGAAAGGACCATTCAAAGGACCATTGTGAATAAAGTTGGATCGATTTGGACTAGTGGTATCTGAGAAGATAGTTTAGTGTGTTTACAACCAGGTCCACTGTTAAACTATACTGAAACTGGCAGCTAGTTTGGGTGTGGTACGGACCTTTCGGATGCTTTTTGGGAGGGACCAGCTATGGACCATTGCGACAAATTTTTGGGTCTAATCGACTTGTAGTTATTGAGGTGAACATCTTTGAATGTGTTTTCCATAGGGGCCAATGTGTTATCCGCTGGAGGTCATCTTTGATGTAGTAAGGACCAGATGGATTTCCTTTTGAGAGAGACTATATAAGAATCGTTTTGACTGAATTTGGAGCTAACTTAATTAGTATTTTCATAGAAGATCTTGGAATTTGTTTTCCTTTGGGTCCAATGTTCAACGATGTTCCATTTTGCGGCCAATTATTATGATGCAGGACCTGTGACATACCATGTGAATAACTTAGGACCTACTTGGACTAGTAGTTCTGAGAAGATTTTTGAATGTTTAAGCCAAGAATCCAATATTAACTATTTTCCTCTTTGGCGACCATCTTGGATGAGGTTAGGATCTACAAGTAAGTGAGAACCGAACCGTCAGTCTAAAACAAATAATCCAAAGACAATGGGAGGGACCAGTTATGGGCCATTGCGACAAATTTTTGGGTCTAATCGGTCTTGTCGGAAAAGACAAGAAACAGAGACATAACATGAACACGGCACAGAAAAGGAAATGAAGACATACACATATACAAAAATGAACAACACGTACCCAATAGAAAAAAACCATGGGTGAGATCAAGAATATCATTTTCAGAAGGCACAGTCTGAGAGCCACTGTGACTACGTTTAGTTCAAAATTTACGAGAAGTCTCATTCCATATTCCAATGGGTCCATTGTAAATCTATTTTCCCCAACTTGCTCGATCTTGGTTGGGGTGTCGGACTTCCGGATACAACTGTAATAAGGGGACCACCCAAGTATCATTGTGACGACGTTTGGTTCCATTTAAGACAGTTGTTTCAAAGGAAATCTTACGATGAAAAGTTAACGACGGCCAATGTAGGATGACAAACGATTTCTTGTTATATCTAGTGAGTAAAAAAAAATAATGATAACACATAAATAGAATGATTCATCAAGATCCATATTTAGATTTGCGTAGAAAGCAGTACACGTTTTTATAATTCTAGATCTTATTTTTAAAGTTTTCAAGTCCGTTTTGTAAACATCACTGTATTTGGATTTAAACAGGTTCTCTTACAATTCATGCTTATATGTAATATAAATTGAATCCAGGTTTTCAAACAATGTTTGATTATTTGAATTCGTTTTAACAATAGTTACTTTTAGACGTAAAAGTCTTATTCCCCGTCCCCTTCTTTTTCGTATTAAATAAAAAAATAAAAAATCATAGCATGCTTAAACCAATCATCTCTAGATTGCTTTCGTTCTTCCTTCACCTCTGCAAAAGGCGTTTCTCAACATATAAGATATTTTAGAAAATCCTCATAATACGAGGATTTCAACAACAGGTGTTTATTACAAATATTACCAATATGATAAGTCATAAAGCGATTTAATAAGTATAGACACTTGAAATTGATACACCGCCGTTGACCATTAAAATGTAACTTTCTCGCAATTTGCGACTGATTGCTACCATTAGGCTTGCTTTAGCATTGAGTCGTCCAGTATTAACAATGGGACTCGACTTGTTCCTGGGAACAATATTTGCTTTAAAACATCGTTCTCACATTTTCTGTAAATTGCAGAAAATCTCTGACTTTCTTTCACGAACAATAACAAAAATATGCCATAAATACATATGAGACAAGGTCTTTGAAAACACACTGAACATCTTTAGTCTGAGGGTAAAATCAGCAATTGTTAAACTATTAACACAATGGAACATGATAAAACAGACAACTACAATAAAAAATTCAGATATATTAATTCAAGTACGCATGCATATCTTATAACATGTTCTCTATAAACATTGCTAGAACCATTTCAATCCAAAATTCCGTTACAAATAACAAATTACCGAAGAAACATTTGGGAATCCATAAAACGAAATATATAGAACTGATAGAGAAGAAATGACAAATAGGATCTTAAGGAAAAGCCAAAATAAGCAAGGAACAGAGCAATGCCACATGGGAATACTCCTTAGTTTCAAACCACATTTCTTTAATTTAGATATTGCAAGTTTTTCAATAAAATCGGTTTTCGGGCCAGCACAGAAGCGATTGGTGAAAACCATCGGGGACTAACAGTTCATCAGCAGAGGCTTCGGCCCAGGGGTAGTTACTGTGAATTCAGGTTCTGCATATGCGCATTTCGACAACTTATGTCTCTTTAGTGCTAAGCAAATTAAAACAGTTCGAAATCCATAAAACCGAAATATGTATAAAGGTGATAGAGAACGAATTACATATAGGATCTAAAGGGAAAGCCAAAATAAGCTAAGGACTGAAATAAGCCATACATCTTGGGTTTAACAAAATTTTCCCAAATTTAGATATTGCAATTTTTTCAATAAAATCGGTTATCGGGCCAGCACCGTAGTACTGGCTAATGGATTGGTGAATATCCTCAGGGACTACCAAATAAGAATTTTGCCAATCTAACAGAATTTTTCAAAATGCGTTTTGTGCAAATTTTACATACAGTTACCTTAGGCTAATTCGTTATCCCAATTACAATGATCATAGAGTCATTCATCATGCAATGAAAAAAAAATCAGGTTATTTACATTAAGAAGACATCTAAGAATAAAAAATTTGTTTTGGAGAATTTATTTCTGTTGTGAAGGTATTGTTGACAATTGCAGACAAAACTGATTCCCTAGTAAATTGAAATTAAAGAGGCATCATACAGCTTTGTACGAACTAACCAGTGGTAATGACACTGTTTTCCTAACCATTCAATCATATTGACAGAAGTATATCACGTACTTGATAAAGTGCCTTAAGTTTTAATTATGATGGGCACTTTGTCTATTTTTGATTGTCATTCTGAAAGTTTTTCTATTGTTGATGTTTCAATTCCAAAGATCAAGGCTTAATACTGCAGATTGAAACAAAGATGTTGATAGACAAGTTTCAGTTTTTCTACGAATCAGCATTTTTTTAAAGTCATCGTACTTTTGAATACATGAAATCCGAAATAACGTTAAGAGTTTTTCAACATGTATGATTGATATGTAACATATAATTATAAAATATCAGCTCTTTCTATATGGTCAATGCAGATCTTTATAGCTTGTAACCCTGAAAAATGATTGTGCTGAATAAATATTTACCTTAGATTTTGTATTTACATCTTACTGATAAAGTTAGACAAATTATTTGCTAATTTAAATTCACAGTAACTTCGGTATTTAGTAATTTAAAATGTCGCAAAATAGTGTATCCTACTGGTTTACACTCAAATCATACTTAGTAACTGTTGTTAGTATATTTTACTATATTATAATCCTGGATTTGGCTTCCTATTTCAATATTTCTGAAAATGAGTACTTCTTTTTTGATTACTTTTGGATTATGTCTTTCTATATTATTTGATTTTAATGCTGCTGATGAGAGGTTACTATTTGTACAGCATAACGAAATTTACTGTGTTTATGCAACTTCGATATTTTTTGTATTTTGAACCATTGGGCCGATGCCACTGCTGGTGGACCAGGGGTCCACGAGGGTATTCACAAGCCCGATAGTCATACTTGTCTGACATGAAAATTTTATCTTGCGTATAATAGAAATTAACAAAATAACGAGATACATGAGTATGTGAGCTGTTTCGCAACACATATTTTGTTTTATATTATAGAAATTTACTGTTTTTATCACAGTTCTAACCACGTAAAAATACTAAGGCTTCATTCCGTGTATTGCACTCGGTAGATGTCCTTGGTACTGGCTTTGGCTCCTTATTTCGATATTATTTAAATGAGTATTTCTTTTTGGACTACTTTTGGATTATGTCTTTCCATATTATTTGATTTTAATGCTGCTAATGAGAGGTTACTCCTTAAAACACGTGTAAAGCATAACAAAATTTACTGTATTTTTGCAACTTCGGTATTTTTTGTTTTTTGAACCATTGGGTATGTACAAAATTTTATCAGATTATATGTAGAATTTTTTATCAGATTATCTCCCTTTTTAATATATTATTTTCGCAACTATTTTTCTCTAAAACTTATCTCCCTTTCTTAAATATCATTTTGGAAACTATTTTTCTCTAAAACTATCATATCGTATCTTATTGACAAAAACAGATGTAAATCTACAAAATTTTTGACCTGGCCTTTAAGTGACATTGAAAATATTTGGGTAACACGAATAAAAATGTTTACATTTTTTAAAATTGCAAATATTACCAACAAAGGCATAAATCAGGAATTAGAATTGACAGAAGATAAAAGTTCTTTAACTTAGGTAATGTTACTCACTTAACTCACTTTAGAAATTTAATTTATTAAAGATCATAACAAATATACTCTCAATTTGAAGTTGCAACATTCCAATTTCTCCTGCTACATGTAATACAGTGTATACTATCACAGTAATAATGTTAGTATAGAGCCTGCTTTCATTATCCAAACTTGTACTTTATGACATGGTTTTGTCCAATCAGTCGTCAGAACATTTCATGGTCATCAGCAATAATTTGTTGACAATCATGAGTTTCCATTACACATTTTTGGACGATAAATACTATCCTATGATTTTTATTTACCATATTTTCAGTATCTACTCTGGGATTGAGAATTAATCAGTCCAGACGGATGGAGTTTTTGTTGCAGAGTATGTCCACTCTCCCAAAACTAATACCACTTGATTTTTTAGTTGTTTGCCCCAAACATCCCCTTCAACCAAAAAAGTGTACTCAGACACTTATTTAATGAATGAGTTGTTTTTGTTTTTTTGTTTTTTTTAATTTAAACATATATTGCTTCAATATTGGACATTTTAAAATGTTTGGTCTTCACTACTCGCATTTTATATAATAAAGAAACTGATAACTGGAGTTACCAACCGAATACACAACTGAGCCAGATAACGCATTGATAAAACACATACTCCTTTTTTCACTTTTTGCCAAACAAACTTTTATCAGGAGTTTTGACTTTAAAAGTCATTTACTTTTTTGCAAAGATTGTCCAAAACATTTCAATTTGGACTTCACATCTCCAGCGATTCTCATTTCCATCGCAATCAAAGTCAATCAATATTTTTCTTAAGGAGGACATTTCAACTAGATAAAGCTTTCTTATAAACATTTATTTAATTAAATAAGCAGGCCAGTGTGTGGTGCCGTTACATGTTTAATTATGGTTATTTTTAACACATTGCTTTTGCAGCAGAAAAAAAGAAATAAGATTTCAAAAGTATAAAACTTTTTTAATTATTGAAGTAGTAAATAACTAAATACCGAAGTTACTGTGAATTTACATGCTGCATATGTGCATTTCGACAACTTATGTCTCTTCAGTGCAGATAAAATCTAAATGTTTGGAAGACCATAATTTCAATGATATTTAAAAACAGATATAGAGAACAAATAACCAATATGATCTAAATGTAAAACCAAAATGTTTTTTTTTTAATTTTCGGATAAAATTGTTTTAATTTAATGAATACTTTAGTTCGACGTCAAAATTAGTTATTGAAATTGCGTTTAATGAACAGAGCTATACTTGAAGTAAGATTTTAATTAAATGAAAAAGCATGAGATGTTATCTGATGTTAATTTCACAGAACTAAATTAAAATATAAATTGCCTATTTCTTCAAGATTTAAAAATGTTTACTGAAGATTTTACACATATTCTAGCCCCTCACTGTTACTACCGATGTCTACTGAAATAAACGATATCTCTTTACAAAACTCTTTGCTTTGGGAAGTTTTGAGTTCGATATTTTGCTGCACTATTTGACCGCAGCTCTTGAGCTATCCGGTGGTAATGCGGGGACCGAGAACTACTTGACTCATCTTGATAAACAACAAACTGCTGAACTTGCTGTGAATTTAGTTTTTGCTTATAACCATTTCGACAACTTATGTCTCTTCTGTGCAAATCATATCAAAACAAGTTGAAGGTCATATTTTCCGGTGTTTCCACCTGATTTGTCTATTTGTCTAATGGACTTAAGCTCTTGGCAATTCTTTCTGTATTTTGTTATTACCCCTATTTGTTTTTTTTTAATCTTTGGGATTATGGTCTTACAAATGTTTTGATTTATATGCATTGAATACACATAAATTGTCGATTCGGTCATGTGCGGAATCTGAAATTCACAGATAGTTCCACATTTACTTATTTGGCCACAAGTGCAACTCTTGAGACATTTCCAAATACAAATATTATGCAATTAATTGTGTATCAGTTAATTATTGTACTTGTTTGCATTGCGTTGTTTGGTTACTGTGGTTTTTTTGGTTTAATTAATTTCTCACAAATATTGCGAATAAAAAGTACGTTTTGTTATTCAGTTCATAATTGTCATAAAATCAATATCAATATGTGGCGAGAAAAAAAAATAACGTTCAGAAGTCATCCACGAATCAAACTATTTGTTTTGAAGAAATATTTTCCGTAATGAGTGTAATGCGTTTTCAAAAAACTGATGTTAAGTTACCAGGCCAGACTAATAAAGTGTGTAAAGTGAGACCTTTGCTTTTGCATCAGGAACAAGAAAACACCTTCGAAGCATAAAGCTGTCATCTTTAATGTATTATCAAAATATTTTCATGTATTTTTGGATATAAAGTAGATGCTATAAGCATATCACATGCGCTTCTCCGACGTCAAAAATAGCCACTTAAATTGTTTATAACTGGCAACCGCTTTTTAATAAATGCTGAAAAGAGCATGAGATAGAATCTACCATTAATATTCTTTAATAAGCAATAAAAAGAAATAGAGAAAATTCACATTAGACAAAGTCTAAACTTAATTGCCAATCTCTTCAAATTTTGAAATTTTGAAATATGTCTTTAGGTATCCAGTTTATATAATTCTTCTTTAAAAAGTATATAGAATTTGAAATTCATATTTATATGCGTTTCCTTTTAAACCGTTTTAATTGTAATACAGCCAATATCAATTTGTGTTAGGTAGTTTACATTCAATCAAAATTTGTTTTGAAAAAATGTTTTTTATGATTAATATATTGCTGCCAATAGCAGACAAAACTGATTCGCTGGTAAATTGAAATTAAAGAGGTATCATGCAGCTTTGAACGTCGAACTTGCCAGTGGCAATGACACTGTTTTCCCATCTATTCAATCATATTGACAGAAGTATATCACGTACTAGATTTAATGCCTTAAGTTTTTTCTTCATGATCGGTGCTTTGTGTATCTTTGATTGTCATTCTGAAAGTTTCTCAAATACTGATGGTTTATATTGTATGAATAACAAAATACCGAAGTTAATGTTAATTTATTTTCCGCATATGCGCATTTAGACAACTTATGTTTCATCAGTGTAGATCAAACAAAAACAGTTGGAAGTCCATTAACCGAAAAACGTGTTAAAGCTGAGAACAAACAACCAAAAGGATCTAAAGAGAAAAGCCAAAATACAGCTAAGGACAGAGCTATGCATTAGGGAGATTATCCTTGGTATAAACGAGTCTCAATGCTACAGATAGTAACGACGATGATTATAATTTATCTTGTAATTCCAATCAGCTACTTATTTTATTAAAGGCAATCGTGCTATTACAAATAACAAACCCCAAATTACTTTTTGTACATGAGAGCATTTTTTTTCTGCATTTTTTTTTTATAACCAAAATAAAATATATACTTATACAAAATCAGCTTTTTCCATGATCAATTCATATCTTGATAACTTATAACCCCATAAATTGGTTTTGTTGAATAAATATTAACCTTACTTTCATCTTATTGATAAAATTAGACACATTATTTGCAGATACAAAATGTCAATAAAACAGTTTGTCTGAAAAGTTTGTACTAAAAGCATACCTAGTGACATTGTCTGGTGTGCATTTTTTCCATATCTTTGCAATGATAACGAATTTAAAACTGTTCACAGACTTTTTTGACACCATGTAATTCAGAAAAATTCGTCGCCTGATTTTACATCATAATTCTTATATAATTTGCATATTAGGAAATACACTGATATAATTGGCTGAATTTACTTCCGATGGCAATTTCTGGAGTCCTTTATTTTCGATAGACGACGTTGACCGAACTACATTCAAGTTCACCTTTCTAAATTCATACGCAAAGACGTGTGATTGGCATAGTAAAATAAAAATTTAATTACTTAACATCAAATTGAAGGAATTAAAAGGATTAAACATGAAATTTATTAAAGGATTAAACACCATTTGAAAGGAATTTATTGGAGTATAAACGGGACCAATCCACCCACAAACAAATAAAAGTCCTTCAAAATTTAAGGTAGTTGGGTACTTTCAATTTGTGTCCGTAAATAACTAAATACCGAAGTTATTGTGAATTTACTTTCTGCATATGCGCATTTCGACAACTTATGTTTCTTCAGTGCAGATAAAATCTAAATCTTTGGAAGACCATAAACTAAAAGATGCTTAAAAACTGATAGAGAACAAATAACCAATATGATCTAAATGTAAAGCCAAAATAAGATAAGGACATAGTTTGCATGAGGGAGACACTCCTTAGTTTTCAACAAAATTTACAAAAATTTAGATATTGTAAGGTTCCAAAAATAATCGGCTTTCGGTTCAGCACCGAAGTACTGACTACTGGGCAGGTGAATACCCTCGTGTACTAACAGTCCACCAGCAGTGGCATCGACCTAGTGGTAACAAATGACTAAATACCGAAGTACTGACTACTGGGCTGGTGAATATCCTCGTGTACTAACAGTCCACCAGTGAAGGTAACGACCCAGTGGTAACAAATAACTAAATACCGAAGTACTGACTACTGGGCTGGTGAATATCATCGGGGACTAACAGTCCACCAGTGAAGCTAACGATCCAGTGGTAACAAATAACTAAATACCGAAGTACTGACTACTGGGCTGGTGAATACCCTTGGGGACTAACAGTCCACCAGTGAAGGTAACGATCCAGTGGTAACAAATAACTAAATACCGAAGTACTAACTACTGGGTTGGTGAATACCCTCGGGGACTAACAGTCCACCAGTGAAGGTAACGACCCAGTGGTAACAAATAAATAAATACCGAAGTACTGACTACTGGGCTGGTGAATACCCTCGGGGACTAACAGTCCACCAGCATAGGCATCAACCCAGCGGTAACAAATATGTAAACACTGAAGTCACTGTGAATTTACTTTCTCCATAGATTGTTTTTTTTAATTTCAGAGGAAAGTTTCTTTACTATGTAAGCATAGAAAAAAAACAAAAAAAAAAAAAAAAAAAAAAAAAAAAAAAAAAAAAAAAAAAACAGGTCAACATGCTTGTTTTGAAAATGACTTATCCTGATATTATTAAGTATTTATATACCTACCTCTCCAGTCTATGGAGTGTACATTTCACAGTTGATTCGTTACTGTCGGGCATGCAGTTTATACAGTGACTTTTTAATTAGAGCAAAAACACTGTCCCAAAAGATGCTTAGTCAGGGATTTGTTCAGCCTTTGTTACTTTCATTCCTTCAGATATTCTATGGCCGTCACCATGACATTATTGACAGATATGACGTGTCTGTGTCCCAAATGAAAACGGACATTTTCAGCTAGATTTTACGTCTTCACGGATTAGACATAACCGGATTTGACTAAACCCCGGATTTACTCACTGATAGTGGGACGGATGCCGCTAGCGGAGCAGGACATGCTTACCCATTCGCAGCACCTGATGTAACTCTTGGTTTTGATGGGAGTTCACACTGTCAGTACTTTAGTTTTTCGTGTTGTCTTGTACATCATACTGTTAAATTTTAGTTTTGTCTTCGTTAGTAATGTTTGTGCTACCAATGTGTCCTTGTGATTGTTTGAATACTATAAAGATTTACGAAAGCTTTTCAAAATTTTACCATGGTACTGTTTGAGGGTTAGAGAAGTAACATGTACGATGGACTTAATTGGTTTTGTCTCAGGGTTAGAAAATGACATTAACCAATCCGCTACCAAACAGATCATTCAAAACAATATATGCCTCACTGATAGTGTGAAGGGTGTCGCTAGCGGGGCAGGACATGCTTACCCTTCCGGAGCACCTGATGTCACTCCCGGTTTTCATGGGAGTTCACACTATGAGTGCTTTAGCTCTTAGTGTTATCTTTTTATTTCCGTGCATTGTAGCTGTCTCACGTCCTTGTTTTGTCATTGTTTTTATCTGTTACCTTTTTTGCCATGTCTTTGGAACTCGATTTTTGTAATCATCGCTTCCCTTGTTCCATCGGTATTATACTGCCGTTGTTGCATTAAATATATATATATAGGGAAAATAAATATAGTGTGTTGTCTTTTTTTTCAAACCAATCGAGATATTTCTTCTTTTTAACTCCTAACTTATGATATACTTTCAAATAATATGAAGCAAATGGTGGTCATCGACTTTGTTCACTTTTTACATGAAAATTTTCGGTGATAAATATGTATGAATTTTTATCCGATTGATAAATATGTATTCTTTTCATCCAATTATCTCCCATTTTCAAAGACACATTACAAGACCGTTGGGAAGCCTCATATTTTGTCCACTTAGCCTCGCATAAGTTCTCTTTTACGGTAAATAATATTTTACCCGGAAACTGTGTGATATATCTCCGTTAAAAGCACGTTTGTATATACATTGTTTCGTTTTGACATATAGATCAGGCCAAATACGATCTAATTGCAAAAAGAAAAAAAATAAAGGTTCATTTTAGTTAAACTAAAAATTGTCTTTCCGTATTTTCCTCCGCATTTTTTTCAAAAATGAGGTAAAATGACTGAAGTTCCACGGTGTCTCATACTATAGTAATCTTGCGTAATGTTTTTTCGTATTGGCATTTTTATAGATCCGAGGTAAGCAATATTGGCCTCAGGCGCAAGTCGAAGGCTAATGTGGCTTACCGAGGATCTATAACTATGCCAATATGAAAATCATTACACAATGATACCTTTAATAATTAACTTCATTTTCATGAATTGTATCAAATGCTTTCCAGTGTTTCTTGACTTTTTATTTTAAAAGATCTTGCGTCGATATCAAATCATGGCAGCAAACGCAAATTTATGCAATACTGGCGTATGTTTTTATACTATAGGGAAACGGGATAGATAAATTGGAGGTTTTGGTACCCCCGGTTTAAACCGATTTAACCCTACCGCTGGCTTTTGCTAGTGCCGGTACCAAGTCCGGCTGTCCCGAGTTCCTATCGTTGTCTACGTTTGTCTTTTGTCTTATACGTGTTTTTCTTGTGTAGTTCCCTTGCAAATTGTTGCATGTGATTATAATTTTCGGCCATTGTAGGTGTTTCCTCTTATCCATTTTTTAACATTTATATTAATGTAATTATAGTGGGAGACGATACATCAAGGGGAGTTATGAAAAACCCAAGATTGGACTAGGCCAATATGGAAAAATCCATATAGGCCTAGTTTAGGTTATATTGGCATACCTTGCAATTTGCATTGAATTGGCAGTTTTAAACATATTAAGTCAAATACACTCAAGTTAATTAATAATTTTTATTACAAATTACAGGTTGGTACTGCAATAATTTTAATGAGCTGTATGGCCATTTCGGAAATTANTTCCTCATCAGCAGCACTAGAACCCAAAAAAGGAAATCCATAATTTCAAAAAATGTTTAAAATGCATAAAATTAAACGAAATCCGAATAATCAGTAATATCAAATATAGCTAAGGACAAAACTACGATGGATGGAGTTAATCCTTAGGTTTTAGAATTTCCGTAAATTTAGATAATAAAAATTGAACAAAGTGTACACATGAGATATTATCTCATGTACAAGTACACCATATCTAAGAAAAATAAAGAGCATACATCTCTATCACGACGGATAATCGATTTGTTGCAGAGAAAGCCTACTATTCTACAGCAGCAAAATCCTATTGAGTTTGCCACTACCCTCCCTCAACCAGAAATGTATTATCGGACACCCCATTGATGAATTATTATGTCTCCCTGCAATGGAAGTAGACATAAAGAATCCACAACCACATCGAGTGGCCAAGTGTGACTTCATGAAAAAGAAATAACTAAAGAAACGACGAACTGGAGGCGAGTTGACTGTTTATCATGAATTCACACTTAGCCATTGTTTCTCTCACTTAACAATTGTTGATACATTTATGTAATCAAGAGATCAAAAGGATTATCGCCTATCTTATCACTGCATTGTTATGTTATATATAGGGAATAATATATGGCAAAATCCGTAGCATATGCCATATCATCCAGAAGTAAAAATATCAGTTTATCATATATTTTAACAGAAGACTACTTAATAAAAAAAAACTGCTGTCTAAAATTAAAATCGGTAAGAGAAAATGCATGTATTTTGTGAAGAAGAAAATTTCAAAATGTGCGGAAATGACTGGAAATTGTTTTGTGAGGATCAGTTAAAAAATTTAGCAAACTTTTTTCCTGTACATGTTAGATTTAGTTCAAAAATTGTAGTCCTTTCCTCTCATTTTGAAATTTTCCTCTTCACAAAATACATGCATTTTCTTTTACCGATTTCAATTTTTGACAGTATTTTTTGGATTAGTAGTCCTCTGCTTAAATATATGGTAAACTGTATAATACATGGCAAAATTCGTATCACATGCCGTATCATCCCGAGTTAACAATATCAGCACGAGGGCCTCTGGCCCGAGGGCTGATATTGGTAAATCGGGATGATACGGCATGTGATACAGATTTTGCCATGTATTATTCCCTATGTATCACATATTCAAAATGTCTGTATTTATCACTAAACATATGATAAATGTCTTTATGATCGAAAGTTCACCCAGTACCAAAGAAGAATTATATGGATGAACTTGTTCTAAAAGTTTGATTTTGATCGATACTGATATTCAGATAAATTTCGATTGTGGTTTATGTATGTTTCAAAGTAAGTCGAAAACGCAATAGATTCAGTAAAAAAAATGTCAGTAGTGTTTAACTCTAAACCTTATTAAAGAAAAACGAAGGGGAGAGAAAACGTAAGTTTTGTCTGTATAATTCAATACTTTCTACCAAAGCATATGTTAACATGTTTAACTCCAGGATAATTTATGCAAGAGGAAAGGACAGGGGAGGGAAGACGGTAATTTTTTGTTTTATTTGGTAATCGAGACACTTTTCCGATTAGAAAATAACAAATAAGAAAGAAATATATAGTTTAAACACGTATACATAGCTAAATTTACTGTTTTTTATGCAATTTCGGTATTTTTGTATTTTGAAACCATTGTACCAATGCCACTGCTGGTGGACCAGAGGTCCTTGAGGGTATTTACCAGTCCAATAGTAAGACTTATCTGCGCGAAAATTTACCTTGCGATTTATAGAAAATTTACTGTTTTATCAAAATTCTAACCCCTTAAAAATAATACCTGTTCATTCCGTGTATGGCACTCCGTGGGTGTCTTTAGTACTGGGTTTGACTTCTATTTCGATGTTTTTGGTGATGAGTGCTTCTTTGTTGACCAATTTTTTATTACGGCTTTCCATATTACAAAAAATGTCTGATTTTAAAGCTGCTGATGAGAGGTTACTTCTTGAAACACGTGTACAGCATAACTAAATTTACTGTTTTTTATGCAAATTCGGTATTTTTGTATTTTAATTGTATAGTCTATAGAAACTTTACTGTCCCCATTCTCTACAAAATGACTTTTCACTGAGCAGTACGTATTTGATCTGTATTTTAAATTACATGCACTTATTTATGAAGTTCCGTCATACAACGACTTTTTCATTGGAATTACATGAAAAGACTTCATAAATCAAAGCGCAAAAGCGCTGAAGTACGAGGACTCTACATTTCATATGGAATGAATTGCATGAGAATGGTTGACATAACAATCAGTAATTCTGCCAACAGACGTAAGAAAGTCTTCTTTTTCTTACATTGACTTTTGCCAACATTTGTAGATTCATATGTTACAGCAAATACAGTTTCAAGACAAATTCAAAATTTTCGTACAGTTAAATATCAATCGTTTTATTTTGGTTTTAAATAGCTTTGTTCATTCTCGCACATCTTAAATTTTATGCATGGTATTTAGTTGTCAGATTCAGGGTTAGGATTCTGGGGTTGGAACCCCCCTTTTCTGGAAATTTTGTTAAATCATATAAAGAATTTAGGTAAAAAATGGCAAAAATTTGGCTGGATATCTACTAAGTCTTCACTAGTTAGTCCGAGATTCCACCGATTTTCATTTTGGCTTGGGCTATGGGACGTCATTCCTCTCTGCCAGAGACATATATTAAAACACATAATTAGATGTCTCTGTCGTTACATAACGTAAAACAAAAACCGTCACCAGTTTCAAATCAACTTACAACATTTGTTTCCTTTCCTTACTGATTTTCTAAAAGGGAACTCATGCATAAATTACCTTTATTCAATTTAAAACACGTTCAGTTTCCCAGTCAATTGCTGCATTTTTAGTATGTACTTGATGCGCATTATGGCCGTAGGAAATAATGATAGATGACCTGCTTTCTGCAATTTCTAAATGTTACTATTCAGATCAAAAACTCAACAAACCCCATTTGAACCATTAAAGGTAAAGTATTCCATTACATACCGATACACATTGCACACTTCACACGCAATGCCAGTATACAGAAGGTTCCAATAGACACATCAGGTATAGTGCTATTTATAGAACATATGTATAATGTCACACGATAAAACTGAGATTATCAGACATCCTCTTGAAAAATCAATGCCCGAGAGTTTGAAAATATTCAAAACAAAGTAAAAAAACGTCACCAGTTTCAAATCAACTTACAACATTTGTTTCCTTTCGTTTCTGATTTTCTAAAGGGGAACTCGTGCATAAATTGCCTTTATTCAATTTAAAACACATTCAGTTTCCCAGTTAATTGCTGCATTTTTAATATGTACTTGATGCGCATTATGGCCGTAGGAAATAATGATAGATGACCTGCTTTCTGCAATTTCTAAATGTTACCATTCAGATAAAAAAATCAACAAACCCCTTTTGAACCATTAAAGGTAAAATATTCCATTACATATATATGTATACCGATACACATTGCACACTTCACACGCAATGCCAGTATACAGAAGGTTTAAATAGACACATCAGGTATAGCGCTATTTATAGAACATATGTATAATGTCACATGATAAAACTGAGATTAACAGACATCCTCTTGAAACATCAATGCCCTAGAGTTTGAAAATATTCAAAACAAAGTCAAAGAAATAAAAAATATTAAAAGCTATGTTAATTTGTACATTTCGTGGGACATAAGTATATTCAATCTGTACTATTCAGACCTCTAAGCAAAGAAATTGTATGCACCAAGTATCTCTTCAGCAGTTGCAAAATGCAACATATGGCATTTACACCAGTTTTGTAAATACATTATGTTGATGTAGGCAGCAATAACTAAGCTGGCCACAAGAGATTATTTCCTCTAGCGCATCTATTTGGGCCATCCGTCTTGATGTAGGAATTATGAAAGATTATTTTTCCCAATAGCGGCGAGGTATCGTCATGAGACGATAGCAATGTACGGGGGTCCCGGGGGTCCCCGTACAAAAAAAATCACTTAAAGCTGGTGTGGAATTCGATTAACATGGAACTTAATTACAAATAAGCAAATCCAAAAATTTTGAATATAGTTTAAGTATGCACAAAATACGGGTTTTTCTCCATTACTCCAACAAGATGTATTTTTTTGTAATTTTTAATGTAACTTAAGGGTTGTTTTAAAATGATCGAAATTAAATAGAACATTTGCACGTATTTATCAGATATATAAAATAGAAATTACGATATTGCTAGCGTCTACATTATATACATTAATGTATTTTAACCTACTAACTAAGGCAAGGACTACTTGATTATTAGGGGTGGGTCAGGGATTTTTTTTAAAAAAAATTCTGGCCTAAATCTATCCTAAACAAATTCTCTGACACCAGCATCGTGTGATAGAAAATAGTCTAACCCCCTCGCTGTTCATTAGGAAAAAAACAACAAATTATAAAAAAAATTCCTAGCATTAGGGCCAAAACGTTTCCCGACTCGGGTGAAAATTCCAGCCCATCTCCACCCCCGAAAATCAAAGAGGTATCACAACACTCGATTCGAAAAAAAAACTTTGCTTAATCGGACATTCCTGTAGCATTTAAATATAGTAAATGGTGAATAAATGGATATGGAGTAAATGCACATGAGACAAAGTCTCTACAAATACATGGTAAAAAATAAGCAAAGGAACAACGCTTTTATTGTTATTCTTCATCTTGAAGTCACCATACATTTCCTTCGGGGCGTTTATAATCTTTAAATTGGAGAAAATAATAGAGCGGATGCCGTGATTCTTTAAAAAGAATCCACAGTTAATACAATAGAATGACGTCACAACAATGGTTTAAATAATAGAGCTAGTTCAAATTTCACACGAGGCTTGCTGAATGTTTAAAATATTTTGAAAAGTGTAGATATGTAGGTTGTTGATTTCATTTCTCTTATGATTTCAAGGAGGTTTTGGACAAAAGCATGACTCCCCTTTTCTGATGATCCGAAATAAATATGTTCTTTTGGCATGACGTCATCAGGCATGGTCACCTCTTTCATGACGTCACAATTGTCAAGTCGTAAAACGGCAAACATATTTGACGTCATAATTGAATTTCATCCAATCACTTGCCGAGAACAACATTCTCTACAGTATCTATACAAAGGGAAAAGATGAGATAGGCTGATCTAAAACCCGAAAGGTAAGATACATCGGCAAACGAATACCGAAAAAGAACGAGGAAAGGGGGATACTAAAATCTTAAATCCAAGATCACAGCAATTCACAGATAACACGAATTGAGACAGTATGACAAAGACAAAACCGATAAACTAAATTGAACAAAAAGCCACAAAACTAAAGCACTAGCAGTGTGAACCCGTATAAAATTTAGGTATTATCAGGAGCTCCGGAAGGGTAGGTGTGATCTGCTCCCCTCGTGGCACCCGTCACACTGCCAGTGAAAAGTCCGGTTTTGTCACAGTCGGTGTTAGTCAATCCAGTAACAAACTCTGGATCTACCCAAAGATATCTGTTCTCATTTGTGAAATAGAAACATAGTAACGGTATGTAAAATCGTGGTGACGACCGTAAAACTTCTGTAGTGACAATTGCAACAGTGACCCTTGATGTATAAGTTTTTGAGACAGTAATTTCGCCCTGTTGACAAAATCGCTGTACAAACTATAGGCATGGCAATAGCGAATGAGTTGTGCATTGTACACGCATTGCCGGAGATGTGGGAATATTACTGCTCAAAAACGGCAAGTTCACTCTTGGAAAGTCGAAATCATCACGCTTGTCGTAAAGTTTTGTTTTCAGACTCCAGAGTTGTCAATGTAGAGGTATAGGTTCAGGTATGATGCTGATGATGGCATATCGGTGGTCTATTTAAATTCGAGTTCATTTGGGTATATAATGTGAAGGTTATCCTTAAATTGGGGATTGAAAGAACATCATCTATGTAACAGAAACTGAAATTAAAGGATTTGGCAAGCTGATTGTCTTTTTTCTGAAGTAGCCCTTGTTTGAAGCTGGCTTCATATGAATAAAGAAACAAATCTGC
This sequence comes from Modiolus philippinarum, assembly GCA_002080025.1. Classification (NCBI taxonomy): domain Eukaryota; kingdom Metazoa; phylum Mollusca; class Bivalvia; order Mytilida; family Modiolidae; genus Modiolus; species Modiolus philippinarum. The sequence goes on along the minus strand of MJUU01002529.1, from coordinate 46,699 downwards.
TAAAAGTGGCGCACAATTAGTCCCCAAAGGTATCCCTATTGTTTGCTGGAAAACTTGTCCTCCAAATTCTACAAATATGTTATCAATCAAGAATTCCAGCTTTGCAATGACACCCTCTTCTGTATACTTTTTGTGTGAATCAGTGTGATCTTTAACAAAATGGGCCCATCTTTACCCATCATTAAATATGAATATCTTTTTTCACCCTTTTGAGTACAGAACGACTAATGTATTAAATCCCGGAGTATTGACTTTAGCTTATCGTGTGGAAGAGTAGTATAGAGAGTAGAAAAATCATGTCCATCCTAAATATCTAAGCCTAAGGGTTTTAGGGTTCGAGATCAGCCTATCTCGCCCTTTCAAGAGGGTTTGATCCTTTTTCGCCTTAACGCCCTGAAATTACTCACAAAACCATGATCAGCTTTGACTTTCGCAAAGAAATATCAGAAACGTTCCCGGGAAAAATATGATGTCACAATTGGTATACGTGTGTTGAAGCAGGATAGTAACTTCGTTTTCAACAATGTGGCGCGCAATTTCAAATCTCCGTCGAAATATAAATCGCATAACTCGCTGTTCATGATAAATTGCTGGTTCAAGGGTACATTATCATTTTTTTAAATAAACAGAAAGATTTATTAAATCAGCCAACAAATAACACTGGAAAAATTGCATGAAAATTCGAAACGATGGCAGATATTTTGATTGAAATGAGAAAGTCCCCCCCTCTCCCCGCAAAGGGGTAAGATAGAACTATCTCAAACACCCAAAATCACGAGATATATCGACCCCCTAGGCAAGAAATATTTCTCCAACTGTTCAGAAAACTTGAAAACAGGACATAAATAACATATTTTTTTACCATTTGTTTCTTCTTATTCTTTCTCTGCTGCTCTAATTTCTTCTCGTACAACCATGTCCGGGACATAACTTTTACTAAGACTTAAGATATTTTGAACGTTGGTGTATCATCATGAGAAGGGGCGTTGCGCACCATGAACTTCTTATGACCTTGACTTTGATGTCAAATAATTTTGCCTGTTCCTGTCATAACTTTTTTATCTTTTGAACTAAACTATTTGGCATGTGGACCTATCATCATGTGATGGTTTGTCACGTAAAATAACCTTTGTGTGATCTTGACATATGACGTCGAGATCAAGCAACCATTTTTAAGTGTTTACCTATCAAAGCCATGCTATTTCATCTCCTTGGCCAGACTAAAGATATTGAGCGTTCGAGTCTATTGTCAGATGATATGTCGCTTGCCAGTGTGACCTTCATGTGATTTTGACCTTGTGGTCAATTCACTGCATTTTTTAAAGTTTGCTAAAACAATTACATGTAGTTTAAATTATAAGTTGATTATTGTTCTATAATCGCTTATAGTAATTGTTAGTTACAAAGGCGCTATATAAATGGTGTTAAGAATAATAAAATTATTTGCTATGTTATTTGTAAATTTCAAAGAACAGTTCAGTCTTCAGTACTAACAATATCGAAAACGATAACTAGAGTTACCACGCGAAAGAACAACAGAACCCACAGTTACGAAAACGTATACTCTTTTTTATACAGTTTATCAGAACATTTCAATTTTCAAAAGGGTTTTTGACTTCAAAGGGCATTCACATTTTTGTAATGATTGTCCAAGACAATTCAATTTACATTTAACAGCTTTAACGATGTTCATTCATTTCAATCGACAGTCAAAGTCAATCACAATTCTTCTAAATAAAGCTAATTGCAGGCCGCATCTTATACTGAATGGAAGCTTACTTTGCGTTATCGAAAAAAAAAGTAAGCAGCTCATGTGGTACATTTGAATTGTTGGCAAATGGTTGCTTTTGCATTGGAAAAAGATTTTTTAGACTATTTTGTATTGTATCATTAAGCCCCAATTACATGCACAGCTTAAACACATATGTATATTTTTACACAGGTATGCAAATTTGCACTGGTGTGCAATTACAGCATGTAAACGCAACTGCATGCGTGTGTAAACTTAAAAATACATCGGCAAACGAATACCGAAGCAAGAACAAGGAAAGGGCAAATTCTAAAATCATAAATCCAAAATCATGGCAATCCACAGCAACACGAACTGAGACAGTATGACAAAGACAAAACAAATAAACAAAAATGAACAAGAACGCCACAAAACTAAAGCATTAGCAGTGTGAACCCCTATAAAAACTGAGGTATCATCAGGTGCTCCGGAAGGGGAGCACCTGATGATACCCCAAGGATGTAAATATTCATGAGGTCAGGAGCAAGCGTAAATGTTCATTTGCACATGTGTAAATTTTCACAGTGTGCATTTTGATCATGTAAATGCAAACTAAAAAAATGCACACTGTGTAAAAAGGTGTTTCTGTCTATGAATTGGAAGAAAAAGGGTTCTGCATTTGGATTTGAATCATGAAATTGATGCACACGCACTGAACTATTATTTCTATAAAATTCAGACTTTTATGACAGTTTTGAATGATTTTGCGGGATTTTTTTTGGCTTGTTACAGGGAAGTTTGACTCTGATTGAAAAAATAAAAAAGATCCAATACGACTTTAGGGTTTTCTATCATTTTACAAATTTCCAAGATCTAACGAAAACTTTTAAATTTTTACATGTTTTTGGGCCCTTTTTCACTTCTTATCAGGAGCCTAATGCATAGCATAAATACTTTTACATACTGGTTTAGTTTTACACACGTGTAAATTTGCATACCAGTGTATATCTTGTGTATATAAATGGGGCTTTAGATTGTTTTAATGTTCTCTCGAATAAAAAAAAATAATCTAATATTAATTCGGATGAATTAGATTAGATTTAACAATTACTGTTGGAATATCAAAGACGCTACTTCGACGTCAAAAATATACATTGAAATGGTATATATCAAGCATCGCTAAATCTAAGGTAAATTTTAATCAACCCCAAAACGACCATCATTAAATTAAAATATCAATTGCATGTTTCTTCAAAATTTAAAAGTGTTTACTGTAATAAATGTCTTTAGATGTGCAAAATTTATTTCATTTATTTTAGAATTTGAAATATTTATTAGAATGCGTCTGTAAATGTTAAATACATCTTCAATAATGTTGTAATAGAGGTTGAACATGAAAACGATAATGCACAAGCGGACAAATCCAAATAAGATAGTATTAATCGATGAAAATGGGGGTAATAAATATTAATAGTTGGTAAAATGAAAGAAAAAGATTGTAAGCCAAAAATCTAATTTCCTCTTTTGAAACTGAGGCCTTTAACCTAATCAGACAATAAAAATAGTACAATTAAGATATTATTAAGCTGTGGAATTCCTTAAGTACAGAATGCATCGACAAAGTACAGAACTGAGAGAAAGGTGGGATATAAATAGGTTTAAGACAAGCGTCCAAAACTAAAATCATATAAACCATAAATTCCCATAGGATACGATGAAATATTACAATGCATTCGACAGGGATCCAGTATGTGGGCTTATCATGGGCTTTTCACCAGCCCAGTAGTCAGTACTTCGGTGCTGACCCGAAACCGGTTATTTTTGAAACCTTCCAATATCTAAAATTTTGTAAATTGTATTGAAAACTAAGGAGTATCTCCCTCATGCAAAGCTCTGTCCTTAGCTGGTTTTGGCTTTATTTTTAGATCACTTTGGTTATTTGTTCTCTATCAGTTTTTAAACATCTTTGAGTTTATGGTCTTCCAAACGTTTAGATTTTATCTGCACTGATGAGACATAAGTTGTCGAAATGCGCATATGCAGAAAGTAAATTCACAGTGACTTCGGTATTTAGTTATTTGTTACCACTGGGTCGATGCCACTGCTGGTGGACTGTTAGTCCCCGAGGGTTTTCACCAGCCCAGTAGTCAGTACTTCGGTGCTGACCCGAAAGCCGATTATTTTTGAAACCTTCAATATCTAAAATTTTGTAAATTGTATTGAAAACCAAGGAGTATCTCCATCATGCAAAGCTCTGTCCTTAGCTGGTTTTGGCTTTATATTTAGATCATTTTGGTTGTTTGTTCTCTATCAGTTTTTAAACATCTTTGAGTTTATGGTCTTCCAAACGTTTAGATTTTATCTGCACTGATGAGGAATAAGTTGTCGAAATGCGCATATGCAGAAAGTAAATTCACAGTGACTTCGGTATTTAGTTATTTGTTACCACTGGGTCGATGCCACTGCTGGTGGACTGGTAGTCCCCGAGGGTTTTCACCAGCCCAGTAGTCAGTACTTCGGTGCTGACCCGAAAGCCGATTATTTTTGAAACCTTCCAATATCTAAAATTTTGTAAATTGTATTGAAAACTAGGGAGTATCTCCCTCATGCAAAGCTCTGTCCTTAGCTGGTTTTGGCTTTATATTTAGATCACTTTGGTTAGTTTTTCTCTATCAGTTTTTAAACATCTTTGAGTTTATGGTCTTCCAAACGTTTAGATTTTATCTGCACTGATGAGACATAAGTTGTCGAAATGCGCATATGCAGAAAGTAAATTCACAGTGACTTCGGTGTTTAGTTATTAGGAACCAGTGCGACTGAATGATAATCACATTTAAGATATTGAATTAAACTGTGTTATGATTATCATATAAAAGTATCTTAATATTGCAATCAGCTAATGCTGTTCACAATGTGTGACATTTTACTATTGGGTGCAGAAGCTGTCTTTTGAAGCTCCGATTTACAGCAAAAAAACCAAAAAAAAAAAATAAAATAAAATAAAATAAAATAAAAAAAAATAGTACTATAAAGCCGCTCTTACACTACACCGTATAACACAAACGTATGAGGATCGGATAAGAATCATTTTTGTACGTTGGTAAATGTTTTTGTTCGTTCAGGAATTACAATGAAAACGTTCACAAACCGGAGGTATACAGTAAGTACTCCGTACATGCACAGTCCTGGCACCGAATAAACCGAACTAGCACTGAACTCACACCAGAACCCTACCGGACGAGCAACGAATAAAACGTCTTTATAACGGCAACATAAAGAACGAGTACCGAATAAAACGAATTGCTAACGAAAACGTACCATACAGCACCTAGTTAAAACGATTTGAATAGGTACTATGTGAAATTAACAATTTTTAAAGAGGATACCTGTGTCTTTTCACCGCTCAACAATAGATAATTATTGCGGCGTGCTTGACCAATTAAATTCATTTTCGTAAAATTTCACCGAATAGAGAATGATCTGAGAAAAGAACTGTAGGGTAATTACAGACAGCCCTCTTCACCAACGACCCAAGATCGGGTTAAAGTTATACAGTCTCTATAGTAGCGGATCCTTCTTTTCATATACATGTTTCAAAACGACGAGAAAACGGACATGTTTTTATATTGATTTTTTGGGTATATGTTAGAATAATATAACAATGATTAATACAAATAAACTAACACTGCATAACTCTTGTAATTACTTAATCAAATTAGCAACTTTAAAAAAAGTAGTGTATAGCACTTTCAATTTGATGAACACATAATAAGTGACCGTTGTAAATTCGTTTTAAGAAAAACAGGAATGGTTAAAGTATAGGCAACATTTTAAAAGGTTAAAAAATGACAAAATATACAAAGTAAAAAATAATAAAAGACTGACTATTATAAACCATAAGAAAGCAATAGAAAGTATGGTTTACAGCCCTCTTACACTACACCGTAACCCAACTGAATGCCGAACCTATATAAATAAATTATATCCGTTCGACTACGTTCATATACGTTTATTATCCGTTCTTTATTCGGTGAATACGGTACAAGTATGATGATGTCCGTTTAGGACGGTGAAAAATTTTGAACATTTTCAAAACTTTGAACGGACATATACCGCACAAAATGTCTAGTGAATGTACGGTAGGTTAACGTTGTGTTCGGTTCTCATGCGTTGTATATACGTAATTCATTCGGCACTTGTCTGTCTTGCATCCGTTCATATTAAATTGGTGAAACGGACTTTTACTGAAGAGATAACGAGTTACAGCGGAAACCAAACGGACGAGCACCGAATAAAACGAATTTATGAAATTACATGTTGTGCAATGACCAAAATTAAATGTTACAACAAAAGTATGCAACAAATAGAAGATAATAATCACAAAATATAAATAAAAAGAAATAATAAAAAAAGAAAAACAGCTAAAAATCACAAGAAAGGAACAGAAAAAAGGCTCATATTTTCGACCTTATGGCTTCAACTATGAGGCAACCGGAAAGAAACCAAAATGATGGTCCTGCCAGAAAGAAAGAAACTTGAGCCGCTAAAGAGTAACAGAATTCATCTATTTGTGCCATATTTGGAGGCCATTAGGCCGATAGTTTTAGCCATACTCTCATTTTAGCTTGTCTTTTTTTTATCTTTGTATATTTTGTTCTTTTTACCTTTTAAAATGTGGCCTACTTTAACCGTTCTCATTTTGCTTAAACGAATTTACTACGGTTGTTTATTATGTAGTCATCCAATAGAAGGTACTGTCCACTACTTTTTTAAGCTGCTTTTTAATTTAGTTATTGCAAGATTTATGCAGTGTTTCTTGATTTGTATTTATGTTGTTACATTATCCTGACATATACCTAAAACATCATCATAAAAAAGTCCGCATCCGCTATCGTAGAGACTGTATAACTAACCCGACCTTGGTCTTGAGTATCTTCACTGGCATTTTCGCCTTGGTCGTTGGTGGAGAAGGCTAACTGGAACCCGACAGTTCTTTTCTTAGGTAATTCTCTTGTCTTTCTATTCGGCGACATTTTGGGAAAATAAATTTAATTTGTAAAACAAACCGTAATGATTATTTGTGCAAAAAAATGTTGTTGAGCGGTCAAAAAACACAGTAATAGTCTTTTAAAATCGATAGTATTCAATTCGTTTTTACTCGCTGCTTTTACGATGTGCATGTACGGTCTACGTACTGTATACCTCCGTTTTTTGTGCGTTTTCATTGTGATTCGTGAATGAACAAAAAATTTACCACCGTACAAAAATGATTTTCATCCGTTCCTCATACGTTTGTGTTATACGGTGTAGTGTAAGAGCGGCTTAACCCCCATTTTTATATTTCAAATTTTTAAGCCCTTTATAGGTACTTCTTGTAAATAGGCAGTAAATCAAACAAACAATTTAATATCGTTAGCGATGTTTTGAATTTATTAACTTGTTTTCGTCCTGATATAGCTGAAATATTTCTCTAACTAATCAATCAAATATGTTCAGTTTTATACTGGGAATTCCCGACACTTTTTACATAGTTAAAGTCTTCGTAGAGAAGTTTCAACAATTCTTTGTACATTGTTCTGGCTTTGATCAAACCTCGGCCTAATCCTCATTTTGATAGACATGCCGGTTGATTTTCAAACAATTTTTTTTTCTTGTGTTTGTAAAATCTATTACTTTTTATTTCCTTCGGACTGTTCTGCCATCAATTCTTAATACCCGATTTGGAGTAAAAATTATATAAATCAAAACATTCTATCTCAATATTGTTTTAAATATTTTTAAGGAATAACTAACGACTTTGTAAGTTTTGTAGATCTGTGCCCTATCCTATTGTCTTTTATTGTTTCACAAAAATGCTCAGATAAAAAATTAATAAATAAATAGAAAAAAATGAATAGCCCTGGCTGAAAGGGTTTGTAAATTTTGTTCAATTTTAGAACGTCATTGTACATAAATTGTACTATTTTGTTTAGATTTTATCTGCACCGAAGACACCTAAGATATGCAGAAACTAAGTTTTCAGTAAGTTCAGTATTTAGATATCTGTTCCCAAAACTGGTATTAATTGCAAAAATATATGGTTTTTGAAGCAAAAATTGAATGAAAATTTACACGTACTATACAAATATTGTTTACCGTTATGAATCTGTCAGGACATATGAACACTCGACAGAAATAAGGGAAACGAAATTTTCAAACCAAACATCGTGCATTTCTTCTCTCTAAACAACAAAATACCGAAGTTGTTGTTAATTTAGTTTCTGTATATTGCCATTTCGACAAGTTATGTCTCTTCAGTGCAGATCAAATTAAAATATTTGAAAGACCATACATTGTAAACTGTAAATCCAAGAGTACAAATAGCCCAAAAGATAAAAAGAGGCAAAAAAAGTAATAATAATAAAAAACAGCTACAAGGACAGATGGTAAAAGTTTTCTCGAATTTAGGGTGGGTGATTGGCTGTAATTCGTCGAATTATTTGTCACCTTTAAACTATTACATTGTGTTGTCATATGGAAGACAACCATGCCTGATGACGTCATGCTCATAGAAATCATTTATTTCAGATCATCAGAAACGGAGGGCCGTGTTTAAGTCAAAATAATGGCTGAACATTACTAGGGAGACATCTTTTCCAACCGTGTCATTATATCTACAGTATAGAAATATGTTATATTACTCGATGCAGTTGTTAATTCTTTATTTCTCACATTTGTTTTTGGTAAATTGTAACCCATCCCCAGTGAAATTGTACACCTTTCAATCAGGTTAGCGACTAACTGTACGCAGGGTAGTGCAAAACAAACCAAAAATAGGTATGCCGACGAAAAGTAACTTGATTAAGTTTTCATATTATAAGGACAATATGATTTTCTTCGATTATTAATATGAGATTCGGAGTTTCCAATCCATATTATGTGTCAAATTCAGCTTGTTTGGATTGCTTACAACTGTATAATGGCAAAAGTATTACTGTACGCAATTTCACCAGGGTAGGACTTAGCGTACAGTAGGTAGTGACTAACTGAAATTCGAACTGTACGCAGGGTAGGATTTTATCTGTACGCAGGGTATGACTATGATTACAAACAAATTAGCGTATCATTTCCTAACAGTATATATTCAACCTGAATGGAACCTACATGTTTATATTCAATTGCTATGAGCTGTTTTCTTAACTTGGACTAATTTCAGAATCAATAGAATAATGAAAGTTCGTAGATAAGGGAAAAAATACTAAAACCACAGTCTTCTCATTATTACCATATGACCTGGATAGGAAAATCTTTTCTAGATACAGATGAGTTACAACATTTATTATACGTGACACTGAGCATTTTAATTGGAGACGGTACAAAAAGAGAAACGTAGCCGATTTTCCAATACTTGAGTATGAATATGTGCATGACATTTGAACTGCATTTTCAGTTCAATGCCAACTGCCAAACATCCTATCTTGAATATATACTAATCAACAAAAGAAACGTCCATCTACTGTAATCCTCAAAATATTTTGTGATAAAGGTGATAGAACTAAAATTGTTGTCATACACTTCGCAGAAAAACAATTTTCAATCGTTCCTTGCAAATTTGTTATGAAAAGCTTAAGTCAATGCTACTGAGAGACATTTTCCGAAACAGTGGTCAAACATTTTTGTGGAATTCAACATAAAGTCAATAGCGGTCGGAATTGAATTTTCATTTTTTGTTGATAAAATCAATACATTATTGGTAACCTATCCAAAAAACACAAAAAAAGGTCAAGGTGGAATTCTCGAGTTTTGACGTTTTTCTGTATGAAGTCATGGCCCCATCCGTTTTCTGAAATTTTTTGTATTTGATGAATTTTTGGGCATTACAATTCTTATTATACTGAATGCTTAAGGCACACAATATGTCCTCGATGTACGTTATGTTTGAAAATAATAATAATAATATTTAGTTATGCAACATTAAAACACATAAACAAATCAGTACTGTTTTACTACTGTATCTAACTGTGGCAAAAATCGCGTTTGACTGCAATTAAATTTGTGACAATGATAAGGTCACTTTTATTTTACTATTGAATGCATTTATAACTAAAAAAGCTTTAAATATTGTTGTCAACAACAAATGTGACGAGAAAATAAGAATCTGTATACACCGATGACGTCATCATCGGAGCGGGTGTTAATTAATACATTAACACATGTTGCTAAGGATGGGCGTGGCTAATGAGACGTTACTTAAAATTAACAAATGCCGGTTATCCAATGAAATAACCGGATAATGTAAGAAATTTGCATAACGTATTATAATGTTTAATATTACGTGTTGGCTTAGATAAAAATTTAGATTCAACTATACTTACCGACTTTGTTGTAGATGTGTTCTTATAAACCGAGATGACCGATAATTAAAAAAAAACTACGGAAGGCGTTCGTGTACAATTCATGCAAACTTTATGTACACCGGATGACGTATTTAAAAAAAATTATGATTAGCATTTGGATATACCAATTTCTGTTGACTAGTCTGTTCGAGAGAAAAAAGAAACAACTACAGTAGAATACCGAAGGAACAAGTGAAGTCATGATCACAAAAACAAAACACATGACAAAAACGACGACAGAGAAAAACAAAGACAAAACAAGGACATGAGTAAGTCACAGACAAGGAAATAAAAAGACGCCATTAAGATCTAAAGCACTCATAGTGTGAACTCCAATGGAAACCGGGAGTGACACCAGGGTAAGCATTTTATGCTCTGTAAACTGCACCCGTCACACTATCAGTGAGTTAATCCAGGGTTTAGTCAAAACCGCGAAGACGTGAAATCTAGCTGAAAATGTCCGTTGTCATTCGGGACACTGACACGTCGTGTCTGTCCAATGATGTCATGATGACGACCACAGTATTTCTGAAGGGATGAAAGTAACAAAGGCTGAACCAATCCCTGACTAAGCAGCTTTTGGGACAGTGTTTTTGCTCTATTCAAAAATCACTACATAAACTACATGCTCGACAATAACGAATCAACTTTGAAATGTAAACTCCAAAGGCTAGAGAGGTAGGTATATTGCTGCTCAGAAAGGGAAAGTTAACCATTTGAAAATTAAAATCATTATGTTTGTCATGAAGCATAGATTTCAAATGTCCATCTTCGTCAATCTATATCAAAAGATGAAAGTACCAAGCTTAAGTAGTTTTATCAGTAGTTTCTTTAATTTCAAGCTCACTTGGATAGATCTGGTGTAAATATTCCGTGAATTTTGGATTATTAAGAGAAGGTAAATCGTCTATGGAGCGGAAGCTGAAATTAAAGGACTGGGCTAAATGTATTTTTTTCAGTGTTGGCCGTTGTAAAAAAAGTGGCCTCATACGAGAAAAGAAAGATATCAGCTTAAAGTGGTGCGCAGTTAGTTCCCATGGGAATCCCGGTTGTCTGTTGAAAAATGCGGCTTCCACATGATGAATACATCAAATATATAAATAACATTAAGTAAAAAATAACAAATTTATTTATTTATCTATTGACAGTTTCTGTTATTTGGAGAGTATGTCAATGATTCAATAAATAATAAATTAGTCCTACCCTGCGAACTGCTTAGTCGCTACCAACTGGATACTTAGTCCTACCCTGATTTTTTGGTTATTGTAACTTTATTAAAAATATATACGTTTACATATTTGAGACAAATAAAGGTTAATAGTGTAGTTATCCTTTACAATTGCCAATACACATATAAATATGATAAAAAAAATCCATTTTATAATGAAGTAACTTTTCGTCTGCATGCCTATTTTTTGGTTTGTTTTGCACTACCCTGCGTACAGTTAGTCGCCACCCTGATTGCGCGGTGTACAGTTTCACCAGGGGTGTAACCATTCACTGAATTTCTAGAGAGGAAGAGCAAATCATGCAACTGTTAAAAAACATAATTATCAAAGTCGTCAAAAAGCATATAACCATAAAAAATTATACGTATTTAAATGAAGTTCTTATATCAAGTTGTCTATAAGCAAACCTAGAACCAGTCATTCTAAATGTAGTTGTAATTAAGCGTTCATCTGACTCAGTCTTCCGTCGTTTTGAAATTGGTTTTACGTATGTTTTATAACCTTTTGGATATGTTTTATTCGGAAGCACAAGTTGTCAAATAAATTTAGTACTAACAATAGTTAATATAGCAAAGATAACAGAAAACACTTACCATTGCCGAAAATTACAATCACATACCACAATCTACTAGGAAACTGCACAAGAAAAACAAAAAAAGACAAAAGACAAACGTAGACAACAATAGGAACTCTGGGTAGTCTGGCTTGGTACCGGCACTATCAAGAGTTAGCGGTAGGGTTAAACCAGTTTATGGGTACCATAACATCGCCTTTCTCTTTCCCGTTTCCTATAGTATAATAAACATACACTTAAAACCCAATACAGATAGACTACTTACTCTAAGATCACAATCTTGAGAAAGAAAGAATAAAACGTTATTTAGAAAGATGGGTCAAGGAGTGCTCGCCGCTGATATGTCGGCTAGCTCAAGAAGCCTAGTTTGCTGGTAAAACATTGTGGCACTACGGAAGAAAAATAAAATTCAAAACTTCCTGAATGGCTTGGTAAAGAATCATCTAGGATTTTAGTAGACATCGGCAGTATCATAGAGAGGCCAGTATACCTGTAAAATCTCCAGGTCATTGGATCCCAAAGCAAATTTAACGGAATCATGAACAATATCCTGACAATATCCAATAATACATAAAGAATGTAAGTTACGTCCCAGTTTTGCTGGATTTTTTTTTATCAGTTTTTGACATTTTTAACACGATTTCAGAAAAAACGAGGGTGAGAAATGCCCATAGTAAATAGCTGTTTGCGAATAACACCATATTTAGATATCAAAAGTTCATATCTTCTATAAAACTTCTTAAAAGTGTTAAAAGACTTATAACATCTGTAACCTTGTTGTAGAAGTTTGGATGTGATAGAAAGGTTACGTTCATTAAAGTCGTCAAGTGTAGAACAGACGCATGCGAATCGTAGTAATTGAGAAATATACACCCCATATGATGGAGCTACAGGAACGTTGCCGTCAAGAAAAGGAAAATTTGTAATAGTGAAATCAAAATCCTCCCTTTTATAACAAATTTAAGCATTAATTGTACCGGAGTCGACAATGATAGTAAGATTGAGAAATGGGCAGTATTTAGAATCATTGTTTGCTTTATTTATTAACTTTCAGTTCTTGTGGGTAAACGAGGTCGACATACT
>MJUU01002529.1:23582-33610 GCA_002080025.1 Modiolus philippinarum | reverse complement strand
TTGGCCGAAATAGTGTCAAGTGATTTGAATTCGAAATCAAGATATTTGTTTTGAAGAAATGTTTTCTGTTGTGAACGTATTGTTGACAATTGCAGACAAGACTGATTCGCTAGTAAATTGAAATTAAAGAGGCATCACGCAGGTTTGTACGAACTAACCAGTGGCAATGACACTGTTTTTAACTATTCAATCATATTGACAGATGTGTATCACGTACTTGATATCCTGAACTTTTATATTAGAATGACCGCTTTACTTATTTTTAATAGTCATTCTGAAAGTTCCTCTTATGTTGGAAGTTCAATTCCAAAGAGCGAATCTTTTTGCTACAGAGGCAAACGATCTTGATTTTATTTTAATTTGTGGGTCGCCTATTCTATATAAAGACATCACCCCATTACATATAACAAAACTAAACCAATGTTAGTATTTTCATCATGTATTTTGACGCCTAAAATAGCAATGTAAAATATCAATTTTTTTCTATTTCGATGCATATGTTGATATCTTATAACCCTGTAAATTGATCTGTCTAGAAAAATATTTACCTTATATTTGCAACTTATTGATGAAGTTTAACAAAGCATTTGCTTATGCAAAACGTCATTAAAAGTTTGTCTGACAATTTTGCACTCAAAGCATAGAAAGTAACTGTTGTTATTTAATTCTTATTACATATTTAACTTCTCCGGGGGGAAATTATACCAAAGTTTAGGATTGTACTTTTACTATTTCTAACACAGAATTCGTTGTCTGATTTTACTTTAGTATCTAATGATTAAAAGTCTAATATTACATCACCCAGTCATACTAATTGATTAGGGAAATAGGAACGTCACTTGGAAATTGGTACATTTGATTGTAGTCTCGATATAAACTGATTTCTATTCCAATCTTGATCGTGAACTATTGTATAATTGGAGTTGTGATACTTACCCATTCACAACTCATATAATGTCAAATAGTTTCTCTTGTTATTTTTCAATTTATCGACATTCCGATATCAATCAGGATAAGAATACGGATATAGCTGTAATCAACTTTTGGAAATACTTTATATGGGTATCAAGGATCAAATGATATGAAATGCCAACAATAAACTAGGGTATTTGTTTTAGCATATCAAAAAATACGCCTCACCACCATATAACATTTTGACAAAAGATTATGTCAGATTATTCCAAATATGTCATAAGCATAGAAAGACCTACTATGGTACACGACACAATTCATGGTAATTGACCTACACGCCAGATATCTCAAACCTGAATCGCGAGGTCAAAATGGTATGGCTGATGTTTAAAAAAAGTCATTTGACCATAAGATCAACAGTCAAGTTCAAATGAAGATAACAGCGGAATGCAACACAAACTAATAATAGACCCTTATGCCAAATGTCTTGAGTAAAAACCTTAAAATGAAAAGGTTATGGCCCTTACAAGCAAACAGTAAAGACAGTTATTTGACAATGTCGCAGGTCAACGTTATATTAAATGCAGTTATTTGACCTCAAGGTAAGGGGTCAGTGAAACATGTGTACAGCATAATAAAATATATTGTTTATTATGCAACTTGGGTATTTTTATATTTTGAAAGAAGGTCATTATATATACACCTTTTCAGACACTTTCGAAAGGATCAAAAGACGAAAAAGGGTATTATATGGATTTTAAGGTCAAAGTTCAAGGTTACGTCATTTTGATACGCGACACGCCTTCTTATGATGATATACCTATATGCCATATATCTCAAGTCTTCGTCATAAGGAACAAAAAGTTACGGCTCTGCAAGATTGTATGATAAGAAGAATAATTAAGTTTTGAACAATTACTACCATCGTCGAATTGGGAGATATAATAAGGACAAAACAATGCAAGTGTTAATTGCCCCTTTGTTTCAGAAAATTTATCATGGTAAATAATGTCCTTGAATTAGGTGTGGCAACGAGTATATAGGACGTTTGGTCGTGAAAGACAGTCTACCAAGCCTAATTTTGGAATTTCTGGGATTTCGTGTACAAAATGTGATCCACCAGAATCCAAGAACCCTGAAGACTTCAAAAATATAACTGCAATCGTCGAGTTACACATTCCTGATATACTTTGGGTTTTTTGGGGTTTTTTTGTGTTATATATGACCATATTGGTGGAAAGGCGTTTTCTTCTGAATTTTTTTTTTGACAAATACTATATTTTGGCTACTTGGATGTAACATTTTATACAAATAAGATCTAATTAACACAATAGAAAATATACAAATCTATGGCCAGTAGAATAAATTTCAAACATGTGCAGTATGTGATTCAAATACTTTCTAAAACAAGATGTGTTTGTGAAACACTACATATGCCCCCTAGATTCTACAGCAAAATATATGAAAATATCCAATTGAACCCCTTTTTGACCTTTGTCCTTAATTTTTTTGCATTTTTATGTTCCGCTTGACTAGTCCTATACACTTGCTAAGTATTAAAAGTCTATCCCACATAGTTCAAAAGTTGTGTATTACCATGAAAACACCCAATTCAATCCCTTTATTATGAAACGGATGAAGTCCCTTCGGGCCTCTTATTATTGAAAATGGTTTTAATTGTTAAATGTATCTGTTTAAACATGCTATTAGAAACCTACAGAAAAACACTGCATCAAAATCTGACAAAAAATTTAAAAATTCATTTTTTTCCATTCGGCCCCCTTTGGGCCTCTTGTTTCTTAAAAACAATAAACGCTACGTCAAATCTGTCAGCATACCACAGTTGCACAATTTTATTAGCAATAACACAGAGCAAACCCCGACTCAATAGGATAAATAATAACAGTCAAATACTGGAAAACAGCCAATTTAACCCCCTTTTAACCTCTGTGACCTTGACCTTCGACCTAACCTAATTTTTTTTTTATATTTATTTTACTCTTGACTAGACCTATACACTTGCAAAGTATGAAAAGTATATCTTGTAAAAAAAGGGGTATAACAGGAAATACCTACAATGGCTGAACATTATAATTACATGCCACAATCTGCTATGGAACTACACATGAAGAAGACGAATAAGACAAAAGACAAACGCAGACAACGATAGGAACTCGGAACAGCCGGACTTGGTACCGGCACTAGCAAAAGCCAGCGGTAGGGTTAAACCGGTTTATGGGTACCCAAACCTCCCCTTTATCTGTCCCGTTTGCCTATAGTATAATAAACATACGAATAAAACCCAATACAGGTAGACCACTAACTCCATGACCACAATCTTGAAAGAAAAGAAAAGAAACAATGGAATAAAAAAGATAACAGGAAACACCTACAATGACCGAAAAACATAGCCACATGCCAGAAAGTAATTAGGAATTGCACAAGAAAAAACCCACAATAAAAATACAAAAGACAAACATAAACAACGATAGGAACTCGGGACAGCCGGACTTGGTACCGGCACTAGCAAAAGCCAGCGGTAGGGTTAAACCGGTTTATGGGTACCCAAACCTCCCCTTTCTCTGTCCCGTTTCCCTATACATAATTTAGAAAGATGGGTCAAGGAGTGTTCGCCGCTAATTTGCCGGCTAGCTCAAGGAGCCTATTCTGCTGGTAGAACACTGTCGCAATCATAGATTTCAGTAGACATCGGCAGTATCAGTCAGAGGCCAGTATGTGTGCAAAATTTTCAGGTCATTAGGTCTCAGGGCTAATTTAACGGATTTAAGCAGAATATTCTGTCGATATCCCCTATTACGTAAAGAATGTAAGCTACGTCCCAGCTTTTCTGGACTTTTAATCAATTTCTGGCATTTTTAACAACATTTCCGTAAAAACGAGGATTAGAAATGCCTTTAGCTGTTTACGAGTAACGCCATATTTAGACATCAGATGTTCATATCTATTATAAAACTTCTTAAATGTATTCAACAACTTATGAAATCTGTAACCCTGTTGTAAAAGTCTGGCTGTGATAGTAAGGTTACGTTCATTAAAATCGTCAAGAGTAGATTACACTCATGCGAATCGTACCAGTTGAGAAATATACACCCCATGGAGCTAGAGGGATGTCGCCGTCAAGAAAAGGGAAATTAGTCATAGTGACAAAGGCAGTATTTAGAATCATTGTTAGCTTTATTTAATTTTAGTTGTTGCGGGTAAATAATGTCTACGCAATCTAAAAACTAGGGATTATCAATAGTGAGGATATCGTCAATATACCTGCTGTGATCATTGAAAATAGAAATAAGTTTATCAGTGTTTAGTATTGTTCCGTTTTGAAGTTTTTTCATGAAGTCCCGTTCGTAACAGAAAAGAAAGATCTGCAATTAAAGATGCACCATTTGTATCCATTGGAATACCTATGACCTGTTGATAAATAGTGTTCCCAAAACGAACAAAATATTGTCCAGCAAAAGATTGAGTGCATTAATCATATCATCACATGTCCAGGAGCAATGATTATTGTAGGTAATATTAGAAAAAAATCCTTGCACTTGTTAGAGCAAATGAACTGTAGACCAGAAAATTTAAAAGACCATTTGCCAATTTGGATTTAATCAAATCATTTTGAAGGGTAGTATAATGTGTAGAAAAATCATAACTGTCGATAGATGAGACTGGTCTTTGAATTGACTGTAGTTTATCTAAAACTTCAATAGAATTTTTTACACNTTTTTTCACAGTATTTAATAACCAACTCCTTTATACAAGTAAGTGAACTAGTTAAATGGATGGATAAATTAGTAGTAGAACACTTACTAGATGCAGAAATAAAACGATGTTTAAAGGGATTTTTGTGAAGCTTCGGAAACCAGTACATGGTAGGTAAGATGTTATCTTCAGGTGGAACTTTAAGCATTTCTGTATCCTTATAATGTTGTTTGGTTAACGTGGTTTCGTCCCAACTGGTACGTTTGAAAGTGTCTGACTTGTCAAGTTCGTTTTGTTGAACATCAATAAAGTATTTCTTTCAGACAATAGCAACGTTGTTAGAAGCCTTGTCAACAGGTACAAACACATATTTTTTACAAAGATCTTTCAATTTTGACTTAATTCTATTTACATACAGCTTAGGAGGTGACTCAACATAGCTATCTTTATAAAAATGTATTCTGTTGGTGACCTTGGTAATAATTCTATCTTTAAACAAATTAAGTGCATGTTTGTCTGTACTTTCTCGTTTGCACCATTTTTTACAATAATTAGTTACAGCGTCCTTAATCTTGCCAGCTTATTTTTGAAGGTGGGCAATATTTAGGCCCTTTTCTAAAGAATTGTCTAACTTCTTTATCTACAATGATGTTAAGATTCCCCATTAATATATGTCCACATGGGTCATAGCGATATGGAGACGTGGAACAGTCTCAGCTGCTAGGGTAGTTTTTCTCAAAATCAGCATCACAGGTGATAGAAGAGTAATTGAAAAAAAAATGTTTCTAGTAGGTTTTTTATAAGAAAAGGAAATGACAGGCATGTTCTGGTTGTCAAAATAGACGGGTACAAGCTTTTGAATATCTGGGTCCCGAAAAATGCTTGCAACATCAATAAGGTCAATTCCTTTATTAATGCATTTAATTTTCAAGAACTGTTTTATGTGCTCATCGGGTTTGTCGATTCTCAGACAAAGTCGATGAAAACAGAAAGCATCAATAATTTTTGAACATTCATAGAGCGGACTATTAACAGACAAAGTATCACACTCCAAAGAGATTTTATAAAGTTGTGTTACAGGAACAGAACAAAGTTTAGTGAACAAACCATGCCGCCCATTGTTTTTGAAAACAGTATATAGATCTTTTATATATACGAGGTTTTTACGTTTGCTTTTGATATTATAATTTACTCTTCGACCATGTGACCTGCGATCGCGTAATTTTGGAGAAGAAATTCCCATAATGTCAATTGAAGCGCACTGAGAAATGTTTCCCTGACCCATGATGTTGTCATTTAATCCTAGTGGATAAGCTGTCTGTAGTTTTTTAATCCAAGACAGTTCGCATTCTCTTCTAGATCTTACAAATTCTCTTTTAGATTGATTAGGGGATTTTTCTACAATTTCTAACGGCTGAATTTTGATATATTTTTTATCATGATTATAGATAGAACAGTTATAGCCAATGTTAAAGTCTCGAACTAACAGACAGACAGACAGACAGACACACAGACAGGGCAACAACAATATGCCCCACCCGATTCTGGGGGGCATAAAAACCCCAAAAGCCGATGTTATATGCAACTGAGATTACATTGAGTGAGTATCAGCACTGAAAAACTAACCTTCCAATGAAATTTTATTGTTAAAGGTCCCAAAGTTGAATAGCTATAAATAGATTTATTCTCAAGAGATATTGGGAACAGACTGTATCAAATCCAATGCAAATCTAGTCATCACTAAACTAGGCCCTGCAAAAGTCCAAACTTAAGGTTAATATAGGTATAATTTACTTATTAACGGGGTTCCTTAAATATGTTTTATCTTCGAAAAATACTTACTAATACTAGTAACAGGTGGTATTTACAAAAAGTTGAAAGTCACAACGGGTAAAGAAAACGATTCGACCACTTTTCTTCAGTGTCTATGTTCCCATAATTATACTATTGTTTTAGACATTTTTGTTCTGATCTTAACAAAACTTCATCGACCATTACACTGTAGTGTTTTACGGGGCCCCTCCCCCTTAAATAGTGCATATTGAACTTATTTGACAGGCGAGGACATCTGTGTCATATGAACAATTGAATATATTTTTTATACCAAAGTGACGATTTTTAACAATGTAATCCTATTCCATTGACAATATATGGATATTTGTTTGACCCTTAACGTTTATACACTCACGTAGAACGTCTGAAAGGTATTTTGATAAGTTGTGTGACTATACTTACTGAAATCTTTTTGAGCGGGGCTCTGATAGCCTGGTGACGATCTATCGCTATCACAACGACAGCGTTTGTACTAGCCATCATTGTGAAACTTTGAAGATACTTGATGAATTTGCACAGGAAGGCACCTGCAAGCCACTCCCTATTATCCTGATACTCCCACACCAGCTGTGGCAAAATAGCTAATAAAACCACCATCAAATCTGCTACTGTTAAGTTGAGTATGAAAGTGTTCACTCTTGACAAACGGGTCATACGTCTGTTTAATCTTCTCTTATTCAGCATCCACAGTAAAACGAGAACTCCACCAATAGTTCCAAGAATGATCATTATATAGAGAGAAATAATTCGTATATCTTCATTATATTTCATGTCATGTACTTTCCCGCATTTATTCGAGCCATTTTTATATCCTGATATGTTCATTAACTCAGTTTGTTGGTAAGTAACAGTCGTGTTCATGGTTCCAACCGAATATTGTAGCGATGTTGTTATATCCATTTTGGAATCTGAAAAATAAATTATAAACGATCAATTTCAAGTAAATGATATGCAATTTTTTTACAGTTACTTCCAAGTACGGAAAAGCAATTGAAACCCAATTAATTGTGGGTTTAATTGTAATTTGTTTAAGGCCTCCATAAAGTTTGTCAGGATGTAACCAATGAAAATACCCTCGTTAATAGCAGACAAATTATATGTATAACTAAATTTGATCAAATCCGATTATACCACATTAAAATATTACAAGTATTTTATTACTGGCTTTAAATTCTGGTTACATAGCAGTGGAATCTGTTAGTGCTGTTCAGAAGACAAATATCAAACGAATTTGTTTTCAAGTATAATTACAACATTACGCTTATAATGAATGGATTTTCGTCGTGTCTATAGCCGATATGGGTTTTCTATTATAGTGTTTTAATTTTTGATGGACATTAATCATATCGCACGCAATTTCGACTGGCTTCTGTGTCAGTTAACATTGACAATTAATAAGAAAGAGGGAGGATAACAAGAAACGGAGAGAAAAATACTGTACAAATCAAGAATATACCACTTCTCTGTAGACTTGTGTCTTCAGAATAGACACTTTGAAGTGCCTTCATTATTACATAGTTAGACAAACTGCCAGGAAACTTATTGAAACTGAATACTTATAGTCCGTGTTTTTGATAGGAGGCAACAACTAATACGTATGAGAAAATGTGCCGTGTCTTGCCCTTTTACACAATTTTTACAGTATCATTATTTTTTATTGCTCAAACACATTTACATTAAATGGTAATGGCATTGCAATTAAACAATTAAAACAGAAAATATAAGACAATGCTGACCATGGCATGACGGTGAGGTGTGAGTTTATGATTTTCACCATAATAAATAGCAGTAATAATGAAAATATAGTTTCAGATAATGACAATGTTGAACTGAAATATTGAGATTGCTTATTCACTGATAGGACCAAATTCGTTTATTTCGAAAATAAGCCTGATTTTTACGTCGTTTAATATGACTTCCGCCCTGAAACTACGTTTCAATGTTTTTTGAAATAGGTTAACCGAACAGAAAGTAAATAATTTTTTCACGATGCATTTTTTTTTGCACATCTAATACTTATTGTATCAAATTTTGGGATGTTTATCATCGTTCCCTTGAACGACCAATGGGATTGCGAACATAAGATTGAGCAAAATTTAGTGCGACAATAATCCATTTGCCAGTTCTGCAATCAAAAAAGCCAAAATGAAGGTATTTTTTTTTAATCTCATGAACACAAACCAACTTGCTGCTTTGTGAAAAGAAAAAAAAGAAAGAAAGATTAAACATTTTTAGTTGTTTAAACCCTAGCCCAAAATAGCGCTTACAATCTTTTACTTTTCAGAGTAAAAATAATAATCGGCTACATTAATTTGACTTGCCTTTTCAGTGACTAAGAAAGTATTTAAATTTCCAATTTATGTTAGCTTACTACAAAATATAATAAATATTGTGTAAAGAAAAATTTGTCTTTATTGGGTACGTTAAAACAAATGCTTATATTTATTTTTTGTTCTATCTAGTGTATTACAGAATGTTTATATCGAGAATCAGTGTTGATGTTTCGCGGCGGTTCTAGGCAGACGATCAAATAAAATGCATGTTGTGGGTTGTTAGTGCCGCTTTCTGAAACATTTTACTAAAAATAACGCAATGTATATTTGAAGTGATATTCTTATAACTTCTATAGACAATCACACAAAAATTGTAGTAAAGATAAATATCAAAATACCGAAGTTACTGATAATTTATTTTCTGCATATGCGCATTTCGACAACTTATGTCTCATCAGTGCAGATAAAGCCAAAACATTTGGAAGTCCATTAACCGAAAAATTTGTTAAAGCTGATAGAGAACAAATACCCAAAAGAATCTAAATAGAAATACCAAATTTCAGCCAAGGACAGAGCATGAGGGAGATACTCCTTAGTTTTGAACATAATTTTGTAAAATTTAGATATTGAAAGTTCAGATATTAAAAGTATATTATTTATATATTGAAAGTTCAAGTCAAGATAAGTGAGGAAATCAAAAGGGCTAACAGACAAAGCAAACACCGAAGAAATGTCAATCGCAATGGTGCTGGCTGCGTACAGGCATTTCTATATATTCACTCATGACTATTCCAATACCCCACACGTCAATATGACTATATATATATATAGTCCAATACCCCACACGTCAATATGACTATATGTATATATATAGTCATATTGACGTGTGGGGTATTGGAATAGTCATGAGTATATATACAGCGTTTTAAGGATCATATTAGAATCCAAATATAGCCAAAGGCAACAGCTTCGATCAGATTCTCTAGTTTTCCCCTTAGATTACCTCTCTGTATGAAATGCAATTTATATACTATCAAAATGTACAAAGTTACATTTCATTTTGTTGACAACCGTTTCATGTTAATAATACCAAGAACATACAAGATGCCATGCTTGAGTTATTGTCAAGCTTTCATTCTATGACTCGAGTATGAGTATAATTTATTTCATTGACACTTCTGATAAATTATTACCAAAAATGGTGGTCTTTGTACTGATGGGTTATTTATCTGATCGAGTTAATTTTCAACAACTAAGCTATAACATTCCTATATGGTTTTAAAGACTAAGTCAAAA
>MJUU01002529.1:11193-23435 GCA_002080025.1 Modiolus philippinarum | reverse complement strand
CATTTTTGCTGTCAAAATATTTTTTTCACAAAAAATCAAATTCAAAATATTTAAAAAAAAAAAAAAAACAATAGCCCCCCCCTCCACTTTCAAGTTAAATGGTCGGTTCCTTATCTTGAATATGAAACCTTAAAATTAGCTAAAATCATGAATACGTCAATGTACATAAGTATCGAGTAAAGAAATTGAGTATATTCTCCCTAAATATATTTGTATGTTTCATTGGTTTTCTGTTTTATTGACATTCAAGTTAAACATATCTTTTAGTAAATATTTCGCATGAATCTAAACTGAAAGCTAACATCCTAATTTACTTGAAAACAGGTCACTATCTTACACTGGAATAAATAACAATTTGTCTAGGAAAAGTCACCATTATTTTGAATGAAACCAATAACTATATTGATGAAAAAGGTAACTGAATTCTAATTTAATTTTGTGTTGGCAGAAAATGCTATATTCTTGTAAAACGCCATTGTCTCGTTAGATATTGGTAATATAATGTGAATTTGTTCAACAGCAATCACTCTATATATCATGGTTTATGTGTCAGTTTTGGTTAAGGGAAATTAAAAAAAGGACATCAGTGAAATCTAAAACTCCTTCATGATTAAAGTCATTTCATTCGTTTTTGCCTGAATAACATGTTCAATTTTTACATTAACTGACATTTTATAATTTTGAAAAAAATGATGGAATTTTTTATACAGAGAACATCTCCAAATTTTACCTGCCAAGTTTTCTTGAAATCAACTCGATGAGTGCCCTATGATCGTTTATATGTTGTATTGTCTATTGGTCCTTTTGTCTGGGAACGGATGACAGTGTTTGCAAGAGTGCTTCGTCCGATATGTTATGCTTGTTGACGACCCCGCATACACGACAAAAGATCAAGAACCAAAAATACAATACTGTTGCATCACTATTCTGATTTAAGCCATTGAAAGACTAAAATTACAGGATTCACTTTTCGATGGCGTTAATTGTTATGGTAGATCAAAAATGTAAACAGCTATTTTTAGGTCTGTGCACCAACTGTGTTGCAGTCAGAACTTCTTTTGCATTGCATAATTCTTTTTTAGATGAAAACGCTGTGAATACATACATATATACAGCATGTACAAGGCACCAGAAATGGATGTTGGGCGTATTTTGTAGGTCAAGTAGGAGTATATATATCGCATTAAACAAGAATTGACAATGGATTGTCGTTTTATTGAATAAGACGGGCACGTTTCTCTGTTTATTCAAGACTTAAATGCGTAACTGAAGATTATTATGCAATAAAATTACTTGCAAGTGTGGCAGAAGAAAAAAAAGCACGAACAGTCACATTTTTTATCTTTTCCTTCCACTAATCATTAACAAAACTTGTTGTCATTTTTTCATTTCAGTTACATTGAATGACCCATAGTTTCAAATTAGAAAAGAATTGATAGTACAAAATCTTAATCAATGACGCGACATATATTTCTATAATTTTGCAAACAATGCTTCGATACGTATCATTTCACTACCAATGAAAACCATCCATTTATGTCTTGATGAGTCCCCTTCATGTTGCGTGTTATTTAAAATTGTGGCAGAGTGAGACTTTCGATTTTATGCAGCACTTCATATTCGTGTCAATACGCGACTTCAACAAAGTCCATCAATTATCTTTCATCACAGATTTTTGGCCGTGTATAATATTTTGGCTCAACAGCTGCTACCGTCGATGTAAAGATGTACATGAAACCAAAACTATAAAGGCTTTACGTGTAAACTTATCACTTATAGCTTCATACGAGGCAAAATCCTAGGCCAGACATGTGAAGAAAAGATGACAGGTGCATCACAACAGATGCTGTTCCACACTTAACATGTCTAGAGAAGCTCTTGTAACATCAACATTGATTGGTTTTTATGTCCAGTGGTCGACCCAATATCTTAAGTGATAACCTAACCGTCAGTCTAAAAAGAATAATCCAAAGACAATTTCAACATCAGAAACACAAAGATGCAGACATCACACAAGTACGGCTTAGACAAAATAGTAGAGACACACATGCAAATGGACAACACGGATCCCAGTTAAAACCTTGGGTTAGATCAACTGCATCAGTAGAGAAAGCATCACCTACTGCCTATAAGACATCCACCGTGTTGAACATGTCAAATTCGATAGTAAAAGCAAAGCCAGTAGAGGTAACAGCAATCTTGAGCTTTTAAAGGGAAATCTCTTTCGTCATCAGGAAAGCAGATATTCCATAGCGGTCCACAAGATCGTGATTTCGACGGTAAAACTTCTGCACTGATAACTTCAAGCTATGGGTGAAACCACCAACCGTTGTTTGAATAGTATTTTTTTTTGAGCAACCAGGATCTATCAAGTAAGTCAGACCAATGAATATCGAATGAATTTGGAATGCAAACTCCATAAGCCGGAGAATTTTGATTGTTGCTACAAAGAAAAGGTATGTTGACCATTGGAAAAGTGAAGTCATCGCGTTTGTCATTCAACCATATAAGACATACATGTACTGTATAGAGAAACGCTACACTGTGTGTATTTTACAGCCACTCTGGTATATTTTCGATAAAAGTAGACTAACGGGGTCGTAAAGAATGCAAAATTCCCTGTCCTTACCCTTCAAGTGGTGATCAAAACCCCTTACACCGGTTCATTCATTTATTCTTACTTCTTTTTTTTTCAAAAGGTACTAATAAGAGAAAAAGCTTGAGGTTAAACTCATATCATCAATTAATCAACCAATCAACTAAAAAGCTCAACTTGCAAACGACTTAAAAACCACTATTCTTTCCATGTAACAAACCTGGATAACAACAGACTGTAATGTGTGGTTTGCACTATTAAGAAAAGCAATCTCTTTTGGGTCATTGCATCGTATATTTCTTTTTATCTTCGTTTTGTTGACATAAATTCATACAAACCTAGACATCATAAGATCAGGAACATCAAAATACATTATCACTCCTTTTATGACATACTTAATTATCATTTCTGATAGAGGCATTACCATTCCTGTTATGATCAATAACGAGTAAGTATGTAAAATGATTTTGCCATTTTTATTCTCACTTTTATTAGCAACAACAGTTTTCAGATCAATTTATATAATTTATTTATACATATAGAATTCATGACAAAATACTTAGTCTGTTCTGATTTTCTGTTCTAAAGATAACATTTTCTATTAACGAAAACTAAAAACACATCCAGGAACAAAATTCTAAAAGCCAGATGCTCCCGATGTGGGTAAGTATGATCTGCTCAGTATTACCAATGACCAGTATGTGGTGAGTTATTTCCGGTCTATGTCAATCCTGTAATATGCACTGATTCTATTGAATTCATCATTTGTAACATGAAAACATCGTGATTAACTGTTAAATAAAAAAGAAAATTGACACTAAGCTGGTAGGCAGATGGGAAAAGTTAGCCAGATTGGTTCTTCTCTTCCGTTTGAAGAAATTGATATTTTGTTGCACTTAGAAAATATATTCATATTCATTTTTGATTTTTGGTACAATATTAGTATATCATTTCTTTCGATAATACACTTTAAAGACTTCACTAAAGGAATACTTGTTTAGAACATGGTGTTGATTAAAGAGTGGAAACAGAAAGAATTGGGGAGCTTTGCTTTTCTGCATAAAACTAAGCTACCTGTCGTGAATGGATGCCAAATAATTAGCTTTATCGTTGTCTTTTTTTGGTTGTGTGTATTTGTTAAACGAACATGCTAAAGTAGGTGAGAACCGAAAAGTCAGTCTAAAAAAGAACAATCCAAGGACAATGGCAACGTCGGAAAAACAGAAACAAAGACATAACATGAGAACGGCACTAAAAAGAAAATGAAGACGCGCACATATACAAAAATGAACAACACGCACCCAATAAAAAACCATGGGTGAGGTCAGGTGCACCGGTAGAGTAAGCATCTCCTGTTTCTTATAAGACACCCGCCGTGTTGAACATGTTAACTCCGGTAGTAAAGTTAGATCCGGTCGAGGAAAACAAACTTTAGTGGCAAAGAGAAAGATCTGTTGTCATCTGGGAAACATATATCCCATAACGGTCCACAAGATCGTGATGTCGACCGTAAAACTTCTGTAGTGATGACCTCACGTTATGGGCAACATACCCCAGCTTAAGTAACCTATTTGTAAGCAATCGAGCAATCGAGCTCTATCAAGACAGTCACTGTATCGACCGCAGGCCCTTGAGTAGCGAATGAGTTGTGAAATGTCCGTATACCGGTGCTTTTGGAATGTTCCTACAAAGAAAAGGGAAGTTGACTATTGGAAAAGTGAATTCATCGCGTTTGTTATATAGGCTAGTTTGTAGTGTACCTCTGTTGTAAATTTCAAGATGAAGGTCAAGGAACGAGGCTGATGAGGACGTATCTGTAGTATCCTTAATTTCGAGTTCTTTTGGCTAGATAAGATGAAGAAATTCACCAAAGCGAGGATTGTTCAGTGATAAAATATCATCTATATCACGGAAGCTGAAATTAAAGGACTGGGCCAGTTTTTTATCTTTATTTTGAAGAAGCTTTTTCGATGAATTCAGCTTCATATGAGTAGAGAAATAGATCGGCTAAAAGAGGTGCACAATTTGTGCCCATTGGAATTCCGATAGTCTGTTAAAAACAAGTCATCCAAACTGGAGGACTATCAATAATTGGTGGTGCATATTTGTTTAAATAATTGTTCCAATTTTACTACCTGACACCAACAGATGCAGCGAGTCGGTACTAGTCATTTTAACAAATTTCCTTTAAAACTACAGTTCACCAAATGATAATTTTTTTGTCATTTATAGATTGCTTGTCAGTTTCTTTTGATTCTTTAATTATCTTTCAGTCCTGGTCATCGCTTGGATTCTGGTTTTTAAATGTTGTGACTTTTTCTGAACTGACGAGAACCAAATTGTTGAAATTAAAAAATATAGAACTCAAATTTGGTGCAGTAATGGTAGTTTTATTTTATCTCTTATCCATCAATTTGGTCATACAGATTCTAGTGCTGCTGATGCATGAGAAAATGATTTCCTAAATGGCCGTACAACTCATTAAAATTAATTGCAGTTGGAGTTAGCATATGTGTTATGGTCTCATGTTCATTTACTCCATATCCTTCCGTAAAATATTTAAAGTATAGGAGAGTTAAATATGGTTGACAGCAATTGAAAAAATCATTGAAATGACTTCACTTCACAGTATTCTGGTATTAGATTTGGTTTTTCAAAATATGCTGTAATTAAGGGCTTTTGTGGACTAAATTGTAAACGTACATTATGATAATCGACCTTTTGCATTAGTTATTTTCTAGTTTGATTAATAAATGTTTTCAGAAGTAGTAAATTTTTTTTTTTCAGAAAAATGTAAATTGCTTCTAAGTCTGATCGTTTAAATATTTCGTTTTGAATGCATCAGACATTGTAACTCTCTCATGTTTGCACCTTTTAGTTTGATTTTTATAAAGTCATTACATCAAATAAAAATAAAATACTTCATTCTCAAATTATTGAGGGATTAAAAATAACTTAAAATCAGTTGATTTGAATATAATTGATGTCCACATGGAAAAGGATACCATGTATGAAGAATGTCACATTGCCAAAAACACAAATATTTCCTGGAATTCATAAAAAAAAATTATTCTGTGAAAAGAAAGTATTTCAGTGATTTTTGCATGGAGAATTTATGATTTTAGAATCTATCATAAACAAATCCTTTTGACTTGCCAGTCAAGTCTATTAAAAGTTTTCCCATTTGGTCTAACGCTGCCAAATTACACAGACAATGTATGTTGTATTAGTTTTAATCCAATCAGACGTTTTATGTTATAATATGATTCAGTGGAGTTGACCTTTTTACACTTTTATAGTTTTTCTTTCATTAGATGTATAGTACAACTCGATCAGACGTTATGGCCCTGTCACACTATAACGCACAGCACCAACGTGTGCCCAGCGTGTGACAATATTTTGGTACACGCTGGTGTGCGTTGTATAAGTTAGAGGCACGTTCGTAACACGTTACCAACTCGTCGACACACTTTGGCGTGCGCTGTTGAACGTTGGGTGCGTCGGAAAATTTTGAACATGCCCAAAATTTCACGACGTTCGGCAACGTGTTGTTGATAAGTTATGCAGACGTTAGACGAACGCTAGAGGTGCGTTATGCACGTAATGTATGCGATATGTAGTAGTTTCTCGAAAGTTGTTTTAAACGTGAAGAGAACGCAAACCGGGCGTCCTTGTAACTAAGGAGTAACGAATTAGCCGATGTTTTATTATAAAAATAATGTTTAAAAAGCAAGACAAAATTCCAGAGTAATGTAAATAGTTGATTTATTTCACTATCATACTGACATATTGTTTTGAAAATATTTTTTTTTTATTTTTGAGGAAACTATTCCTCCTGCAAATTTGTCGTATTTTTCGGTGACATTTCTAACCATTTCCACATTTGCAAATGACATTGAGATGAAGAATTTCAAGCTAATCGTATAAAGATCACCAAAACGCTATACAGACGCTCTATGAATGCTAGAAGACCGCTATGGATGCGTTTGGTATACGTCAAGTACGCTAGTAAAACGCCTTTGCAACGTTGTCATACGTTGTCACACGTTTTATGAGCGTTGCATTTAAGTTATGGATGGATAGGTTTACCGTGCGTTGTAGGCCGTAAACCTGACGCTATGAATGCGTCCAACAAGATAATTTCCACAATTTCTCCGGCGTGTGTCAACGTTCTTATAAAAATTCGCGAACGTCGGCACACGTTGGCTAGAACATTATAGTGTGACAGGGCCTTTAACTATTACTTATGTTAAAAAATTGAAAGATTTTAATCATATGTAAATACACATTATGTCTAACTTATATTTCTTTACAGTTAACACATGTCTATTTCCTATAATTCTAAGTCTTATTTCAAAATACATACAACCATATTACAAGAACTATTTTCCATTTTGTTAACCTATCTGAGCTTATTCCATCGGCCAGAACATAATCACATGACCCTCTATATAATGAAAGGTAATATGCATGGAAACGGCTTATTGCATGGGTGATATTGCACGTTCCCAAAAAATAACTCAAAATGTAATTCTTGCTCCTGTCATCTAAAAAGGTCATTCTATTATAATCAATACAAATTTGAAATTTGCGATTTTGTACTGTACCCGCTTCCTTTTTCTCTTTAGGCCTTTTTGGCATATTCCGCAACTGTATCAATCAAACTTTTTTTTACATTATATTTTCAGAAAATGGTTTGTAGTTCATGAAATTACAATAAGGACAATAAAAATTTATAATTTTTCATTGTCTTCGCAAAGTAACTGAAATAGGGACATGTCATCAGTTTAAATAAACGAATCAATAAAGTTGAAAAAACAATTTAACTCATTTTAAATAATATATGCGTTTAAAACGTATGCTGGACTTTCGATTTTATCAAAAATTAAATAAGCCAAAGAATAAGTTATACGTTATAAAGAAAACAGGTTAAAACAAATCTCTTCAGGCTAAATGGCTTTTAGTTGGCAAATGTACATACGAATTAGGTCTTATATGAAAAAGAAAGGATATGGGGTAAATGTCAATATAATATAGTTACAGCGGAAACATGAAAAACATGTTCATATACTTTGTCCTTCATTGCAGTATCAATACTATTCTAATTCAACAATAAAAGGGTATTGAGTAAATGTGCATGGGACAAAATCCCTATAAATACATTGTCAGATTAAGCCAATGCAACAACGCTTTCAGTAACTTCGGTATTTAGTTATTTCATTGTTGTTCATCATCTTGAATTCACCATGAGGCGTTCAACAAAGAGCAAATACTCTTATCTCATAGTAAGTTCAAGGCGTCCCCCAGCACATGTTTGAGCTAAATGTTGAAAAGCGCTACACCATGTATCCATTTTGTCATGGATGCGGGGTCCTCAACAAGCAGAACATATCGGTAAAGTACTCTTACAAACACTGTCATTCATTGCCCAACAAAGGGACCAATAAACAACATATGTACGATTACAGGGCACTCATCGAGCTGATTGTAAGAAAACTTCGCAAGTAAAATCGGATGATGTAGCCAATATATAAGTGTTCTATCAAAAATATCTTTTGGTGTTTATTTTGAACCTAAATGTATTTCATCAACATTATATTTTTATTACTCTGTGAACCAGTTCTTTCTGATATTGTAGTCATTTCTTTAGGGCAGATCGACTTTTCATAAGAGTTTACTTAATGAAGCAAGTGGCGCTTTGTTTGAACTTCATTTTCATACTACAGTAACTTAGGTACAGTTTATGAGGGTAAAAATTTAGGCAGGGGAAATGAGTTACGGTATCAGTTGTTTTATACTATAATTCGATTTATACACTGCCCTTTTCCAACCTTTTCTCTGATTATCCGAACCTTTTCTCTAAATTTTGAACAGAATCCCTCGTGTAAGCATATATAAATATCGGTCCCATTTACATTTACATGTTACAGTACCTTTGTATTACAGCTTGATAAGCCAAAAATGAATTAAATATCTTCAAAGATAGGTCTCTATTGATTTTTGCATTACATATAAAAACAGTTGTAGGGAATGTCCGTATTAAAATGCTGTGAAAAAATGTACTGAGGGTTTGTCTGCAGCGCAGAAACACATCGGGTGTCGAAATGATCATCTGTGGATACTAAATTTTCAGTCACTTCTGTATTTATTAAGTTAAGTTATTAAGTTATTAAGGTTCTAGTGCTGCTGATGAGGAATTAATTTCCGAAATGGCCATACAGCTCATTAAAATTATTGCAGTTGGAACTAACATATGTGTCATGTTCATTTACTCCATATCCTTTCGTAAAATACTCAAAATACACTTCCGGAGCACCTGATGTCACTGTGTTTTTGAGAGTTCACACTGTTAGTGCTCTAAATTTTAGATGTTGTATTTGTAGTGTTTGTGTGTTTTGTGGGGGTGTAGTGTCTTTGGTCTTTCGTCTTCTGGTGTTCTTGTTTTTTCTTGTCTCTGAATTTTGATTTATGAAATCTTGTGCTTTGTTCCTTCGGTATTCTACTGCCGTTGTTACATACTTCAAAATTACAAAGAATAAGACGGTCAGAAATAATAATAATACAATACATTACTAGTAATTTCCTTGTTATAGTGACAACACAAATGACGCAGAAAATAGAGAACACTGAATATTTTAACTGAGTTATGAAAACTTTCCAAACAAATTTTTAGTCAGTCAGCAGAAACGGAATAACATTTTATTTTTCAAAAAATAAATAAATAAATAAAATTCAATCTTAATCATTGCATTTGTTTGGCTTTAAATTGATTCTTTTCTAAATAAATCATCTTTTTACACGTGCGATCGGAATGCAATTTGATAACACTAATGGTTTTTAAGATTTTAATGAAAGCTTCTTGCGTTTATAAAGCAAATTATTTAACAATTTTAACTTTGTTTTTTCAGTGTTTATAATCTCACAAAAAGCCCGAATTATTCGTCAGTATGCCTTTTAATGCCCGTGCTGAAATATTTACTGTAAAATCAAATCATAACTTTTTTTATTTTATCATGATTTAAGTGCAGTTGTTTTTTAATACATGTATTAAACATTAGGTGCCGCTATGTTATTCATCAATTTTGAAATGTATTTTTCTTGTCGCACGCGGCAAGTAAATTTTATGATATATAATGACTGATAAACTCCTGCTTATTCATATTCTTTTACTTTAATAGAATGTTTCGACACGAATACCATCGAGTTAATGAACAAAAAGCTAGCAGGAGTCTTGATTAAAAAATATAAAATTTATTTAATTTAACAGTGCAATTTGAACATTGAAGCGGCATTGCATGAAGTGAAAAATAATTTCTCATTAAAATTCACTTCGTACTTTGTTCAATTTTTGTCTTAAAAGTCATCGTACTGCTCGAGTGTATTTTTAACATGACAGAACTTTATAAATTTGTAATGGCCTTGTCACACTATAATGCACAGCTTCAACATGTGCCCAGCGTGTGACAATATTTTTGTACACGCCGGTGTACGTTGTATAAGTTAGAGGCACGTTCGTAACACTTTACAAACACGTCAACACACGTTGGCAAACGTTGTTGAACGTTGGGTGCGTCTAAAAAATTTTGAACATGCTGAAAATTTCAAGACGTTCATCAACGTGTTGTTGATAAGTTATGCAGACATTGGACGAACGCTATAGGTGCGTTATACACGAAATGTTTGCGATATGTAGTCGTTTTAAACGCGAAGAGAACGCAAACCGGGCGTGCTTGTTACTAAGGAGTAACGTATTAACCGATGTTTTATTAATAAAATAATGGTTAAAGAGCAAGGCAAGATTCCAAAGTAATGTAAATAGCTGGTTAAATCGGTATCATACTGACATATTGTTTTGAATTTTTTTTATATTTTTCAGGGACCTATCCCTCCTGCAAATGTGTCGTATTTTCTGGGTTTTTTAATCCATTTCTACATTTGCAAATTGCATTGAGATGGATTATAAGCTGATCTTACAAAGATCGTCAAAACGCTATACAGACGCTCTATGAATGCTAGAAGACCGCTATGAATGCGTTCGGTAAACGTCAAGTACGCTAGTAAAACGCCTTTGCAACGTTCTCATACGCTGTTACACGGTTTGTGAGCGTGGCATACACGTTACGGATAAGTTTCCGTGCGTTAGCCTGACGCTTTGAATGCGTCTAACAAAAGAATTTCTTCAATTTCTTCGGCGTGTGCCAATGTTCTTATAACAATTCGTGAACGTCGACACACGTTGGCTAGAACTTTATACTGTGACAGGGCCTTAAGATGAGCTACGGACAAAACCCTCGGACGAAAGGACAGATAAGGTGATTCCCGTTTACCTGCATGCAGACTTCGTTGCGACGTTATGCACGAAATGTTTGCGATATGTAGTCGTTTATCGATAGTTGTTTTAAACGTGAAGAGAACGCAAACCGGGCATGCTTCTTACGAAGGAGTAATGTATTAACCGATGTTGTATTATAAAAATAATTGTTAAAGAGCAAGGCAAGATTCCAAAGTAATGTAAATAGCTGGTTAAATTCGGTATCATACTGACATGTTAATTTGAAATTTTTTTTATTTTTCAGGGACCTATCCCTCCTGCAAATGTTTCGTATTTTTCGGGTTTTTTAATCCATTTGTACATTTGCAAATGACATTGAGATGGATTTCAAGCTGACCTTACAAAGGTCGTCAAAACGCTATACAGACGCTTTATGAATGCTAGAAGACCGCTATGATGCGTTCGGTATACGTCGAGTACGCTAGTAAAACGCCTTTGCAACGTTCTCATACGCTGTTACACGTTTTGTGAGCGTGGCATATACGTTATGGAGAAGTTTTCCGTGCGTTAGCCTGACGCTTTGAATGCGTCTAACAAAAAAATCCCTTCAATTTCTTCGGCGTGTGCCAATGTTTTTATAAAAATTCGCGAACGTCGACACACGTTGGCTAGAACTTTACAGTGTGACAGGGCCTTAAGATGAGCTACGGACAAAACCCTCGGACGAAAGGACGGATAAGGTGATTCCAGTTTACCTGCATGCAGACTTCGTTGCGACGTTATGCACGAAATGTTTGCGATATGTAGTCATTTATCGAAAGTTGTTTTAAACGTGAAGAGAACGCAAACCGGGCGTGCTTGTTACTAAGCAGTAACGTATTAACCGATGTTTTATTATAAAAATAATTGTTAAAGAGCAAGGAAATATTCCAAAGTAATGTAATCGGTATCATACTGACATGTTGTATTGAATTTTTTTTTATTTATCAGGGACCTATCCCTCCTGCAAATGTGTCGTATTTTTCTGGTTTTTTTAATCCATTTGTACATTTGCAAATGACATTGAGATGGATTTCAAGCTGATCGTACAAAGGTCGTCAAAACGCTATACAGACGCTCTATGAATACTGGAAGACCGCTATGAATGCGTTCGGTATACGTCAAGTACGCTAGTAAAACGCCTTTGCAACGTTACCATACGCTGTTACACGTTTTGTGAGCGTGGCATACACGTTATGGATGATAAGTTTTCCGTGCGTTATCCTGACGCTTTGAATGCGACTTACAAAAGAATTTCTTCAATTTCTGCGGCGTGTGCCAATGTTCTTATAAAAATTCGCGAACGTCGACACACGTTGGCTAGAACTTTATAGT
>MJUU01002527.1:57262-166872 GCA_002080025.1 Modiolus philippinarum | reverse complement strand
TTATTGCTACGCCCCCCTCATAGGTCACACCTATTTACATATTACTCCTTGGACTTTAGTACTCCTTGACCCATCTTTCCAAATTACGTTTTGTGTTATTCTTTCCTTCTGGCGTCATTGTTTTTGTGTCTAACGTCATTGTTTTCTGTGTTCTCGTTTTTGCCCTGTCTTTGGACTTCGATTTTTGTGAATTTCACCCCTTTGTTCCGTCGGTGTTCTACTGCCGTTGTTTCTAAAGATTGTGGTGTTGGCCCTAGTAATCTACCTGTATTTGGTTTTATTTGTATGTTAACTTTATTATTCTATATGGAAACGGGATAGAGAAACGGGAGGTTGGTTTAACCCTACGGCTAGCACTTGCCAGTGCCAGTATCATATCCGGATATCCAGAGTTCCTATCGTTTTCTACGTTTGTCTTTTTGTTGTTTTCCTGTGACATGTGATTGTAATATCCGGCCATTGTAAGTGTTTACTGTTATCTTTACTATATTAATTTTGGATGATGACGAAGCATACGTTTTGTATATTGTTGGCAAGATAATATAAAGAATAAAAACAGAACATTAGGTCAACGAAATTATACACAAAGCCTCATCAAATGATGCGTAAACTTGAAGATCTGTTTCAGATTATTGTAAATGAACTTTCTGCAGATATGAAAAAGAAAGGAAATGGGGTAAATGTCAAATAGTCTTTACGACAATTTATGTCTCTTCAGTGCAGACAAAAGAAAAAACATGTGGAAATCCAGAAATTGAAAGATGTATAAACGCTGATTGAAAGCAAACAATCAAAGGGATTTTAATTGAAGTGAGCTAGCCGTTTTTCTTTTGTAGATTATTCGGGGTGTAATACTTTTAATTTTTGTTGATGTGTTTCTTTCGTTGGCTAGAATGACATTTATTATTATATGTTTTTGGGAATACATGTCGCCTTGTTGTAAATAACAATACATGAAGTAAAGAGTGTTTTTACATCATTTTTAGAAAATACATGTACAGGTGCACTAAAATTTATTATACACGTTTTTGAATATCCGCTTATCAACATTATCAGAAGTCAATAAGGGTATCATTACATAATAATATTTGGACATCACGACCTTTTTACTTTCAATTTCGGGTAGTCACATGTATTACAAAGAAGTAAATTTTCCAGGTATTACATCACTGTGTATTACAAATACACTTTAATAGACGTAACCTTTCTGATAATCACTGTCATTCGAATATCAAACAATTTGTTAACTCCAAATACATGACATAGCAAAGGCTTGTACATGGACAATTGCCTCTTATCACATGATTAATAATTTTAAAACCGCCCACCGGTATTTCGAAAATCCATCAGTTATTCTTTTTATTCAAACATCAAAGCATTTAAAGAAATGAGTTTGAGGCTTTTTATTGGAGACATAGTACATTAAAAACTACATTTATCGCTAATTTGCTTGATTTTCAATTGTTCCGGAGCGACGATAATTCTATTATCACTGCACTGCGCTGATATGAACATATTATCGTCAATCTCTATTGAACGTTAGCAACAGCGTATTAATATGACGTCGCGTGACGTTTCGTGAAAAAAATAATCCTATCAAAAAAGCGTTACATTTAACTAAAAATTACATGTTTAACCTAAAAAAATATTTCAATAGAAAAAGAAACATATATCTGGTATATATTAATAACAAAATTAGCGATAAAAATACTATTAGTAATTTGTTTTGCTCGGATGGATTTCTCAGCTCGTATTGCATCTCGTGCTTCGCACTCGATGCAATACAAGCTGAGAATTCCATACTCGCAAAACAAATTACTAATAGTATATATTTATTTCATCTGAACTGATAATATATCGTTATGATTCCTTTGACAACACTTTTTGCTTATTTTTTTTTTATTTCTTAATCAGATCCTTCTTTCCTCGGTATAAGCTTGCTCGTGTAGGAAACGACTCACTAGAGTTAAAAGGCTAAGCACGGACAACTTTATGTATGACACTAAATGCAAGTAATTAAATCGAAAACAAAACCCAAACTAAATTAGCAAGAGCCATAAGTGTCAACAGTCTATATTCTGTTGATCTGCTAAAGTCTTACAGTGTTTAGTCTATAATACATTTCCTTGTTAGTGCCTCTATCTCTTTCAGATACGGGACTTTTGAGTCGTGTAACCCGGAATACATTTCTGAATCAATACATTAATACATTGAGAGGGAAGCACTAATTAATGAACACTGTTGAGCGAAGGGTAGTTGATGTTGAATCTGTTATAGCACTTTAGGTTAATTGTTAGTAGTGGGAAAACTACCGACCTTGGACCACTTTCGTCAATGTTTTTCCTATTAGAGTACAACGCCTCCCAAACAGGTATGAGGCGCTTAGTTGTGACGTCATCTAGTAATTGATTTAGGTCTAATTAATTATGTGGTGTTGATTAGTTTTTAATTAAAGTGTATCATAATTGAGTGCACCTGAGTTTTAAGGGGTATATTTGGTATGTACCTGAGTATTATGTTTTCTTATCCGTCGCTTAACAGACACCCCCATTTATGTCTAATAATATTTTTCCCCGGCTTATATTTTATTAGAATTGTTGAATTGGGTATTTTGTGTATTATTGTTCAGTGTATGAATAATCCTCTTTGTGTAATATAAATAACAAGAACTTTTATTGACTTGAAATTATCCTTAACCAATTATACATCTAGATAAAAGAATATAGAGAGTCATCTACCACCCGGCAGTACCTTTATTCTCGAAAGGGCCAACATCATGATATCTTTCCTGCAGGGGCGTAAACTGTCGAGACCTGAAGTAAGCCTTTCCAGGATAGTTCACTCTCTTTAAAAATTGAACAAATCAAAGATTATTTACACCGCGAGCGGGTATCCATGAGTTGAATTTCTTCGGCCAATGCAACCATTTTACAAAATGTTGTTTGTAACGTCCCTTGCCTCTTGTTTTAAAAATTTCTTCAACTTTCCACAAGTCATTGTCTCGTACTTCTATCTTCTGTAATTCTGATTGGTAGAATGTTCCTTTTATTTCTTCGTTGTTGAAGTCGTCAAGTCGGTAAACCGGTAATCCACCACGAAGAATGCGCTTAGAAATAATAATTATCTCCCCTTTCAACTTTTCAACGTATTCCCTTGTAAACAGATTCCTGATATACGTAATACTAACTTTATCTCCTACTTTAAGACGGAAGGGTTTCCGAATGTTCTTAGATTTGCTATATATTATATCTTTAGGCCAGTACAGTTTCCACAATAGATTAGTTTCTTTGCTTTTTGTCACCTTGTCAGGAGCCATGCCTATCGTCCTGTGACATGTCTCATTATATCTGTTTGCAAATTTCTGGAGATCACCACATAAGAGCAAGATTGTTTATGGGTAAAATTATTGTTTTAATCACTCTTTCTGCATAGTTGGCTTTGATTTCGGTGTTTTGTGCAAATAAATGTTGAATGCTTCTTCGTTTCAGCGGTGCGTCTACAGAATATGATCTAAATCCACGACCCTTGTCGGTTCTTACTCTATTTGGTTATCTCCCTTCGGATAACACTTCTTTCAAACTACTTGCAGCGGTTTCGCCTTTCTTATCCTTCAATGATCTAAGCCAGATATATTTAGATAAGATATCGATGACAACCAATATATTGTTGAAACCACTATCGAATTTTGCAAACTTGGTCATATCTATTTAGTCAGCATCTATCTCACTGATCGTCTATTCCAGTCACAATGACTATATTCCTTTTAAATGTTCTTTTAAGTGGTCTTTGTAGACTGTAAGTTACTTGTCATTGTAACCATTTACGAATTTTATATTTACTAAGTACGAATTTTCCGTCTTTTCTCGCGAATCTATACAATTTGTCTGGACCGGCAAAACTAGCTGGATTTGATGGATCGTAATAAATTCTTTTCAAATACCGCTCCCATGTAGCTATCTATACCCTATGAATGTTTCAAATGCAATGAAATACTGTCATGGAATGTATTTTACCACTTTAAAGCAGTAATAAGTATTGAAGTTAACTTCCATATTTGGTCATTAATTGGTTCATGTCTTCGTCCTTCAATTTTTTTTTATCCTTACGTTCGGCTTTGTCCTTTTCCCAACCATCGTTGGTGTATTTATCAATTTTAGAAACCTATAACTCCTCATTGGCTTTTCTAGCAAATTCTGCCAATTTCAAGAAGGCTACATCCTCGTCATCTTCTATTTCTAATTTACGTTTCTTAAAAGACGGATCATCTTCATCATCTGCTCTTTTTCGCTTGAAATTTATAGTTTCCGGACACCAGCGGTTCATATGTCTAGCCAGGTCCTGAATACTTTCAAATACTAAACTGCAATCTTTACAAAATGACATTTTCGCCATGTCGCAGTTCTTGTTAAACGGTGAATCCTCTTTTTGGGTGTGTGCCCCGTCAAATACGTCTGCTCACTTGGACGTTTTTCTTCAAGCTGACGAGAATCTGTCAATTCCTCAGTTATATTACCACCGTCATGTCATTGTAGTAGGTCCTGCAGCGTAGACTTTGCGAATCTGGAATGTTTTCAAATATATCTATTTTTAATCTATCTTCTTCTGGTGTATTTTGCTTCAAGTCTTTAAATAGATAGCCAAAAGTTCGTTTAGTTGCCTCCGTAAATTTAGACACAAACATCGTTGGATTATTTGGATACATCTGTCTTGCAAAAACGGCAGGCCCAACTTGATGACATGGATTCTCAAATAAGACCATGTATTGACTGTTAATACTCATGGTTCTATTCTCCTTGCCTTTGGCAAACGCATTCTACATGCTATGCTGATGTTTCTATGATGACTCCCCTCAACGAAAAGTTCGCATACATCTTTACTGTTGGTAGCATCTCTCATGAGATCGTCAATGACAATCAAACTCGGATATCTACTCGATGAACGAGTCCTCCTTGCACAAATAGCATGTTGTTGATATGTTGCTGCATTTCTGTAAACAATGGCTGCCATCTTTTGTAACACCATAAGATCAGCTCGGGTGATGGATTTATCATGGTTCTTGCACGGGTAAAAAAAACTGTTCATCCAACAACTTTTGCCAGAACCGGTGGGTCTCGCTAAAATCATGGAAAACGGGTATTGCAGAATAGTCTGTGATAGTGGTGGAGGTGGTGGTTGTGGATACGCATGGCTGCTCGGTGGATACGCTTGAATTAATTCATGTTTATTACTCATGTGATGTTTCAGGGCATCTTTTCTGGAAAATTGCCGATGACAGTCTTCACAAGTTGACATTTTGATACAGGTATGCTTTGAAAACACGTCCTAGTCCTCCAACGTTCAGATGTGAAATGGCTAAAGTATAGGTTGATGGTATATTCATATTTTCCAGTGTTCAAAGGCCAGGCTACTTATCCCATCTTGCAGAATATACCTTTTGTCGTCAAATGGAGACAGCCCTAGTTTGTTAATGTGTATGTTATATAACTGGTGTCCGTACGAACGTATCTGATTCATAGAGCTCATATGAATTTCTTTTTGAAACAAGCATTGCTTATAATATTCTTGTCTTGTATAATTTTTAGTCACGCCCTTTTTAATTCCTTTAGCTGTCTTTTTTCAATCAATTTGTCACCTTCTTCATAGATTAGGGAGTACATTTTAGATTTTGAACTGACAAATTCTTGGATTGATATCCCATGGGCCTCAATCTTCATCTTGAAGAGGATTTTTTTGTTGTCAGTGCTGTAAAGTGGGTGTTTCTCTTCATACTCCGAGGTATCAAACATATGTCTATCTTTCAGCATATCTGCATAAATATCATCCGCCAAGACACTATA
Organism: Modiolus philippinarum; assembly: GCA_002080025.1. Classification (NCBI taxonomy): domain Eukaryota; kingdom Metazoa; phylum Mollusca; class Bivalvia; order Mytilida; family Modiolidae; genus Modiolus; species Modiolus philippinarum. The sequence goes on along the minus strand of MJUU01002527.1, from coordinate 161,035 downwards.
GCAAAGAGAGTATGTTTCGGTGAACAGCAATTGTGCATTACACCCGTATCTGGCTTTCACATTATTGTAATGATATCATACATCAATGTTTCTGATAAATTTAAAATGGAATAGCCCACATAGATAGGTCTGTTCAAATAGAGTTTCTGATTCAGCATATGTACTGCTACAAGATTTTCATTGAATATTTTGAACGCATTGAAGGTTGGTTTACTGGCTAATTTCCTTGCTTTTGATTGGTTGTTCACTAAATACACATCGATCCTTTTTCTCAGATTCTCCATAGTTTTTCCAAATACGGAATTATTCATTAATTTAAAAAAAATCCTTTTCAAAGTCATTTTTGGCTTCCTTTCATTTGTCTGTGTTTAAATCTATATACTGTTTCTGCCATGTTGTCTGTCTAAAGGACATCAGCCTATGAATTTTAGTGAGTTTCATGCCAAGAGATAAGTACAGCTTTAAATTTCGATAATGAACAACATATTTCTCTTTCGGTTTAAGGTTGGGTATCTGTTTTTCTGTTGACGTTTCTGTTCCGTTTAGGTCTAAGTCTTCCAGAAGCGTCTTTGCATAAGTTGACATCATGTCTTCTGTGACTGACTTTTTCAGGTGCAAGATGATATTCATTATGATGATCGTGTAGTTCATCTGGAAAGTCTAGATCGACCTCAAGGATATAGCCATTTTCACCATTGTCAGAAATTTGAAGTACATCTAGCTTTTCAACCCCCTGGTCTTCTAACCATCTGAATCCATCAATAGGAAGTGTTTGAGACATAGCCCATCCATATAAGTTATTTGCATCCAGATAGGCTATGTAACTACTTGTATGACTTGGGTCGTAGTCAGGCACATATGTTTTGTTAGCTTTGGCATAGCTATGACATATAGATATTCCTCGTCTTAGTCCTTTCTATGTAAATAAGTGCATGTCTATGTCAGTCAACAATTCAAGTCGAATTCCAGCCTTCTTAATGCCGCTTGCCATGCTAAACCGGGTGATGTATAGAAATGAGCTGCGTCTAATCCATAGTAGTTTAAACAGATTTTTCTGAAATTTTCAAAAACATCGGCTCATGCGATGAGGACATAAAGATCATGGTATTGCCCCAGATTTCTCAAGTTGAATATTTTCCAGATTTTGGGCATGAGCATAATCTTCATCCGTTATGCCTTCTCAAGATAAAGTGCTATAAAAGCTTGCCGATTGCCTGCATGATATAATGGCTTTCATAGCCTTTGAGATTGTAAAATATACAAGGAATACGCCCAGTAAATTTGTAATTAATGTTACATTCGTTTTAGGCAGCTCTTCTAAATTTCCCGGTCACATGACATTGATCTCTGACACGATCTTGGCCTAGTTCATGGTTACAAATGTGGCATTGTGTAGCGTTCTTAAACAATTGCCAGTCGCTACCGGTCATTTGCATATGTTCACAATGTTTGAATTTACTCTCGATGTAATCCATTTCTTTACCAAACATACCTTTCAAAACATTATAAATGCCTTACTGATAGTGTGACTGGTGTCGCTAGAGGGCAGGACATGCCTACCCTTCCGGAGCACCTGATGTCACTCCCGGTTTTCATGGGAGTTCAGACTATGAGTGCCTTAGTTTTAAATGTCGTCTTTTTATTTCCGTGCATTGTAGCTGTCTAACGTCCTTGTTTTGTCTTTGTTTTTCTCTGTTGTCGTTTTTGCCATGTCTTTAGATTTCGATTTTTGTGGTCTTCGCTTCCCTTCGGTATTCTACTACCGTTGTTTTTTAACCATACATTCTACAAACTTATCGGCAGCATCTAAACCTCGGTACACAACAGGTTCTTTTAAAGTATCTGGTTTAAGGCCGACGACTGCGTATGCAAACCCACTAGGTACATGTTTCCTAGTTTTTACAGTATATGACTTTTCTGGATCAATTTCACTTCCCTAATGGGTTGCAGCAGTGACTCAAAATCAGCATAAATGACATAAGGTACTTTCATCTGCTTACGAATGTCTTTATAATAGAGCCATTTATCTTCTTTGGTCCATGTGTCTGGCAATAAAGTTTTTGATCCACCAATAACCTCTCCTTTGTAAATCCACGCAAGCAATATTGGCAGTAATAGTGTCTATGCCCGTCTAATTCCTGATCGCTAAGGAGTCTGTTCAAGTCTTTGACTAGTGGGAGTTTTTCTGGTCGGAAATTATAGGAAGGTTAACATGTTTCTCGAATCGATCTTTAGTGGTATGAAGTGGGAAAACGTATATAGAAAAAATATACTAGTCATTTCATATTTCCAAATGAGCTAAAACAAACAAGAATCAAATCTATTTTGAGTACAATTTTCTTCATCAATCAGTACAGAAAAAAGGTCCCAACATCCATAATAACTAAAAACCATAAATGATGCCATTTCATCAACTTCAACACCCAGTTCTTATTTTATATTTGAAAAGTTTGACAAACCTCGAATTCAAAATGCGAAATCAAACTTTTTCAGGAAAACTGAATTTAGAAATTAACAGTATCTTGTGATCTAACAAAAAAATTAAGTTTTGATATGTTTGGCAATTTGAATTTCGGCTATATAAATTTATTTTACGGCCTGAAATTGTATCATGTGTATAAACATGACTTGTCAAAAATGTTCTATATATGTATTTTTTAATATTTCAGAAAATCACTTTGATGAATTCTGATCAATGAATAAGTAAAATGTCAAACAGTTTCGATCACTAGGATAATATGATAAATGCGTAATATATTACAATATCTCTGTTGTCAGAATATATCAAAACATATTATATATCACAATTGATTCAATTTCATTAATGGTAATATGTGGAACCTATTTTTTATTGTCATTACCGGATTTTGACATATTTTTGTTTCCTTTCTTGTTGGTATCTTTTCCTCAGGGGAAGAATCTACTAGGCCCATACCTCACTATTTTGACAACATTTAAAACTAAAACAATCAAAAAAAATTCTAATAACCCAAGGAGTGTCTCCCTCAAGTAAACCAATTCGATGCATCGCGAATGCAAGATTTTATTATAAAATCAAATTGATAAATGAAATTACTTCATTTAGACAACACAGAAGACTTATTCAGTGCAAATAAAGCATAAAATGTAGTGACATTAATGAAATTGAGGGATATATCCGGGTTGAAAGCATTCATCTTTCCTGTTTACTGCAGCGCCATTTATTCAGACAAATATTGCCCATTTCAAGTGCACTAAGAACATATTTTAACGTTCTGACATTTTGTATTCTTCTATGGAAGTGCTGAGTATTGTACGAGAGTTATTCCCTAGATACAGAAAGAAACAAGTTTATGAAATAATGAATAAAAAAGAATGAAAATTGTGCGCCAACAAATATTCTATGCAAGCACTGCCTGTGGCCAATCCACCAACTTGGAGAAATGCCTCTATATATATCTAATTAAATTAAAAGTAAAGAAATTATGAACATTCAACTGACACCACTTCTACTAGTATTCTCATGAACCGATACTCCAGAACTGGCCAGTTCTACTGCTCAATACTTAAACCTCAATAGGTTCTGTAAGTCTCGTTTAATTTTGGAACTCCCGGGCACATAATTTGTACCCAGAAATTACATTTTTAACAACAACATATGACGTTTCAAGCACAAAATTATGACGTCATAATGCTGCAACGTCATATTTTGGCAGGAAACGTTTTCAAATTCCAATTTTATCGTGCTTTCTCGAGGTCACATGCAAGACTTACAGACCCTATACTGAAAACTTAATTATCCAGAAAAACCAGTCTAATTCTTATTACATCTTACCTGACACCACTGGTGATATTCCAATATCGCTGACTTTTATACTTCATTTGAAAAAGTCTATGTTTGCTCGAAGATACAAAAAATCTTTATCATCAAATTGCTTGTGAAGTTCATCATTTACTATAAAGAAGCATCTAAAGGATGTCACATAATCTCTGCAAACACGGATTGGAATATAACTGCCCTAAAGCGACACTGTATACTGCTATCCGTAGCAACATGTCAACAATCAAACAATCTAAAATAACCTAAAAGTAGTCAATCAACCCTTATAATTCAAAATTCATCCAGATGGACAAATAGCGATAAATCGGAATTTAATTCAAAACTTCAAAAACCATATAAATACCAACTACTGATATTTTACTGATGTTTGCAATTTCGATATCATGGCAGAAATAATATAAGGTTCCTAAAATACATCGGCAAACGAATACCGAAGCAAGAACGAGGAAAGGGGAAATTCTAAAATCGTAAATCCAAAACCACGGCAATTCACAGCAACACGAATTGAGACAGTATGACAAATCAAAACAAATAAAGAAATATAAAAATAAAAAAAAATAAAAAAAAATTGTTTCTGCAGCTGCTACTAGGAGCAAAAAAGGGATCTTTAAAAGAGAGTGTGACATACATGAAATAAAATGGAATCATCGGTAAGGGAAACATAACAGTCTTTTCCATGAAATGTCCTTTGGCTGCTAAGCAAAATTTAAATAGTTAAGAAGAACCTCAAAAATATACTCTCAAGAAACACTTTATTCATTCCATTCTTCTTCCTAAATCTTCTAAATATTTATGTTCCCTACAGTACATTGTGTATCTTAATATTGGTACGGGATTATACATCTGTCTTCGTGGATGTTTCTGAGCACAAAGACATAGACAATGTAGACGTCATTACAATCCCGAGTGATGAAAATGATGAAAATGACTGAAAGGCTGAAGATGTTGCCATACACATATTGACCTGAATAGGCTGTGTAGGAGTTGAATCTAAGACAAAGTCATCCAAAATTATGAGACCCTAGTTGTTGACAGCTGATTTCGGCATTCCATTTATATCATATTGGTTATTTGTTCTCTATCAGTATTTTTACATCTTTGAGTTTATGGTCTTCCAAATATGTCGATTTTATTTGCACTGAAGAGACAAAAAAAAAAAAAAAAAAAAAAAAAATGGTCGAAACGGCCATATGCAGAAATTAAATTAAATTTACAGAGTTCGGTATTAAGTTATTTTAGACATCACCGATCTTGTTGTCGGTCTGATTCGCTGTCATGGCTGTGCGTGGATTTATCTTTACATGGTTCAATAGCTCAGACAATTAATCTATCAGCCTTTTTAGCTCAGGGTGAGATTTTGCCATCACTTGGCATCCGGCGTCCGTCGTCCGTCCGTCCGTCGTAAACTGTCGTATCCGACAGGTCCGTACCTAATCCAAGAGGGCCGCCAGCGGGGAACATAGTTTTATCATTTAACCCTATGGAAAAGACATTCAAAGATCTTCTTCTCAGAAACTACCAGTCCAATTATAACCAAACTTAGTCACAATGGTCCTTAGATGGTCCCTTCCAAAAAAGGTATCTGGCAGGTCTGTATCTCATCCAAGATGGCCACCAGCGGGAACATAGTTTTAACATTGGACCCTATGGAATATACATTCAAAGATTTTCTCAGAAACTGCTAGTCCAGTTAGAACCAATCTAAGCCACAATGGTCCTTAGGTGGTCCCATCCAAAAATTGTATCTGTTAGGTCCGTACCTCATCCAAGATGGCCACCATCTGGAACATAGTTTTTACATTGGCCCTATTGATTTTAAGGGGAACCTCTGCCCAAATTTTTGAATTTTTATTTGAAAAGTGGTCTGCATGTTATAATTTCAGCACTATGTATTACTTTAATTATAAGGGGAACCCCTGCCCAAATTTTTTTTGAATGGTGTTCTGTTATGGGTTGTAATGGATGGTGGATTTTTCGGTTGCCATGGAAACCAAACAAGAATACTGTAATTTTAGAAAAAAAAAGTATTCTGCTAAATTTTATTTTTTATTTTTCCTATTGGAAATGCCTTTTATCTATGTCAGCCATGGTCCAGGTGAGCGATACAGGCTCTTGAGAGCCTCTTGTTTTGACGAATTCCACTACTAGCTCTGGTGTCTTTGCCTACCCGTACCAGCTTCACTGGTAACATTTGCTTTCGGTTTCAAATTACAAATAATGTGGATAGATTTCCAAGATCAAGACGTTTCCAGTCCCTCTCAGAATCAATACAAATCTTGGCATGTTCCGTGACGCGTCTGTTTTAATCTGACTGTCTCTTGGCGATATAATATCACCCAGCTACTATAAAACAACAGAAAGATAACGAATCGTCCGTGCATCGGAAGCCGCTTCTGATTTATATTCCTTGAAGCATGTACGGCACTTTATCAAATTTGCAGGCGTTTCCTTTGTACGAGCCATTCTGAAAGTAGAAAAAAAACATGCATTGTTAAGAGAGAAAAGAAAACAATTGCCTCAGACAAGTGATATCCACGTTAAATTATTTTTGCAGATCATATATTTTCAAAGCACTTCTAGACCAAGAAAGCATTTTTACATAAAATAAACTTATGCCATAATCTCGTAGATATGCGGATATATTTCAATCATGAAACTGCCTTACGCTCTCGGTTTCTTCGATATGATTGCATAGAATGTCCTTGATTTCAAAGGTCCTTTTATCTTTCTTTGAAACTTTATTTACTATTTGATTAAACGCCTATTTCTACATTTGACAAACATATTCAATGGCGTTGTACAACAAATCATAAATTAAAGTAATATACATAAGAATGAATATTATATGTTATTCGGGAATCTTCACAGGGGATACGGGTTCATATTCCCTGTCTGTGTTTTATATCCCCTGATATATTCTGCTAGAAGTGCTATAATTTTTCAATTAAAAGCGTTTAAAAATTGTGATTTTGCTACCACGGGGATACGGTCTCATATCCCCTGTCAAGGTAACCAATCAAATTGCAGGGTTTACCTAGATATTTCACTTCAGCAGAATATATAAATATATACACATATATAAAGCATACAATAGAACAATAACAAGTACGAATAATATATGTACATGTATCCAAATCAAAACAGTGAAAAATAGTCTTCAAAATAATATGATTTTAACTGATTTTTAAAAAATATCCAAAGACTTACTACTTTTTACTCTCACTGGTAGATCATTCCAAAGTTTTGGACCTATGAAACTAAAACTTCTGTCTGAGAAGCTCCTACTTTTATTGAAAGGTATATCATAATTACCAATACACGATTCAGATGATCGTGAACTAGGTTTAGATACTTGATGAGTCAAAAGATCAGTTAAATATGACGGTGCATTACCTACAGAGCAATTGTACATGTAAATTAATACCTTGAAACTTATTCTTGCTTTAATAGGGAGCCAATGAAGATCAAATAATGACTGTTTAGAACTATCATATTTAGACCGATTTAAAACAAGTTTTGCACACATATTTTGAATACGCTGAAATTTGGATAATTAAGTTTGAGAAATACCATGGAGAATAACGTTACAGTAATCTAAGTGTGATATAACTAAAGATAAAACAACGGTTTCAGTCGAATCCTTTGACAAATACTTTCGTATACTCTTAATCTTAAAATAATTAAGCATTGCGGTCTTACATTTTCTTTTGACATGTTCTTTAAAACTAAGAAATTGGTCCTGAAATGCACCAAGATACCTTATACAGACATTTAATTGAATAACATCATCACATATTGTAATATTTTTTGTTTTACATTTTCGAAGTTGTTGACGACTGCCAAAAAGAATAAATTCAGTTTCCGAGTTGTTCATTTTTAGTTTGTTACTGTTCATCCAGCTGCAGTCATTTATTACAACTGCACAGTCTTGTAATTCTTTGATGGCACTTGTTTCTTCCGATGGTGTCGGTTTGAACCGTTTATTGGCTATGTGATCATAGGCAAATCCATAGACGCTTATCGAGGATGGAACAATGTCAAAGATAGTTCCTGCAAATAGAGCCACGGACCCAAACAACTACCTTTGGGGACATTGCAGTCAAGTTTGCGTTCTGATGAGACATTAGAGTTGACACTGACTATACAACTTCTCGGTCGCAAGTAAGAATCTACCCATTGCAGCACACAATCGCGGATTCCATACTGGCATTCAAGCACATTTAACAAAATGTTAAGATCGACCGTATCAAATGCCGCGCTTAAATCAAGAGCAATTAATCTTCAGTCATATAGTCTGCTATATCTCCTTGTAGCGTTTACAACCACTGACTGACTCCCCTCTTATCTTATTCACGCTTAAGGCACTATTACTTACAGATTACCATATCCCTCTCTATATATATGGTTTGCGCACTTCTCCTACGACTAGATATTTAACCTCTTAATATTGCTAAATAAGTCGTGGCGGACCTCTCCAGATATCTTAAACTCACATTTTGTAGATGTTTTTGGTGCAACTCTTCTGTCTTAGCACGGCTTCTTTTACTCTATTCGGTGATTTTGTTATTTCTCCCATTTTGTATAGTATTGAACGAATCTATGGGTGTACTCCATTTTTTCATGCAATTCTAACACCCAATAATTTTGTCTCTCTAAATGGATATACTAACCTTATATCTAAGGTCGACTGTTGTTGATACTTCATGTTCTAGCTTCAATAACTTTGAAATACAATCTAAATGAGCTACACGCGACCATCTCATTTCGAATGATATTCGTCTACATATGCATTGTTTTTAGGGTCTTATTAAAGCATTCTATTGATTCGAGAGTGATACGATGTTGGTCTCGGCTTTGATACTTTCAGCAAGTGACACATGTCGGAAAACAGAGCTCATTCGAACTGACTATCCTAGTTAAAATGAAAAATGATAAGGAAACGAAAACGTATTATGGCGTCATTAATTAGAATTCCAGCGTTAGTTGTTATTCCATATTTGACATTGCATAGCTCTCTGCTCATTTGTTGTCATAGTTTCTTACAACAGTACCAGTAGTACATTCACTAGTATCATTATTGGCGATCGATGGTAATTCCTCCAGAATATAGAAACCCCGAGGGAACCCCGGGGTATAGAAATAGGACCTAGTATCTCCGCCTTGCGGGGTATGACCCCTCCTAAACGGGGCTGACCCCGAGGGAACCCCTGGATATAGAAAAAGGACCCATTCCGTGGTTGTGCGGGATTAATAAATACACAACCCATCTTTCGGATGGGATGTAAACTCAGGTCCACGTGTTGGAAAAAATGCCACGCCGCCTGCACGTTAAAGAACCAAAGCAAGCAAGCTCTTTTTTTAGTGGTCCGTAGGTGATCAGCTACAAGGCTAAATTTCCCGCCCCTTTCGATATCACCCAACTTTTCCAGTGGCAGTCAGAATGTCCCGTCCCATGACCCTTTCTATACCCCAAAGTGATTATTTATAAACAAACTTGTTCTCGTCTTGATATAGCTGAAATATTGCTCAGTAGACGTTAAACAATATTCAATCAATCAATCAGAATATTGCAGAACAGTGCTTTGAAATGGAAAATCCTATTTCTATACTTGTATCTCAGCCCTTTTTCGTTTTGTTTAACACAAGTGGCACAGTCCCCTATACATGTTGTAAAAGCTAAAATCTTGTTTCATTCCAGACCAACTAAAATTTGATGTCATCCTGTCCACCATCCTCTTGATACAAAGGTGACCCAACGTTATTTGTTAAAGTATCTTTCAAGTAAAGTTGATCTCTTCCAATGGTACCATAAGACGTCTTTTACTCTTCTGTTTTTGACATATTTTTACAGCCCGTCAATTAGTAGATCTGACCAATTAGAACAACAGAGCGTTTCGGTCCTAAATCATCATGTATAGGCCTGTTATTAGATCTTCATTCAACTCGAGAATCACCATTCTTTGTGATATTTTGCTCGTCATCATCTTGTAGTTGCAGCTGTTGGGAAGTTTCATTACATCTAGTGGTTTCTGAATCATTTTTCTGGTGTTATGTAGCCATGATACTAACTCGTATTCTTCACTTGGATTATAATGTTTTTTGGTCCAAATCGAAGGAATATCCAACTTGCTTCAAAGAATCCTACTCAACGCATCAGCGTAAGAATGTGATGTCTGGGCAATGGCGAATTTGCAAGATATACTTACTCAGTACCACACTCCATCAACATGTTGCTTACTGGCCTTCTACGTTCATAGATTCATGATCCATTGCTGTGAGTCGTGATCCGTCCGTTCAGTAAATTCTCGACTATTTAAAGAGTGTATGAAACGCTTCACCAAGGAAACCATTGCCAGTAGTCTCTTGCGAATGACACGATATTTTTGTTCCGTTTTTCTTTGAAACGGCTCGAGTACACAATTATTACCCCGTTCAATTTCATTTGTATATATATTGATTACGCTCTTTCCATATGCTAAATGGATCCCTTCAATTTATCCTTCTAAATTAGAGATAAATTAAACAATAGAAATATCTAGATCTACATCTTTTTTGGACTTACATCTCGAATTTGACAAAAAATAGTCATCTGAGTACTAATATCTCACGACAAAAGGGACGACTTTAATTTCCAAATTATCGATTTCCCTAAACTTTCCAGTAATGTTCCAACTTTTGCCTATAGAGTGTATGTTTCAAAGTTGATTCATAACGCGTTGGCTAGCACCAATTATGTATACTTTCTCATAAGACATAGGTACCTTCATGACCGCCTTATCAAGCAAGGCCTAAATTCCGTCTCAGATCATTAAAATACTCATTGATAGATATCAGTCTCTTGTGGAAAAATCTGAAGTTTCGGACCAAACTGTGATTCAAGATTCATTCCTGGATGAACATTTCTTTTCACTATCTTCGTCCTTTCAATAGTCATTGTGGTTGATTTGCTGCCGGACACTTCCGCAATGGAAGGGCAGGTTGGCGCTCCATAAAACCATATTTATCCACATTTTGTTTGAAATGCCAGTACCAAAATCAGCATCATTGCGGTTTACAAATTTCTGGTGGTTTTACACCTGCTTTGTGTTTTTGCCTTTTTGATTTCGGCTCTTGAAAATTCTGTCATTTTGTTATGATCCACATGCATACTGGTCTATATCTGTTCATCTATATGGTCATTATTTTTCGCTGACGTTGTTATTGCAGTAAAGGGTTGGATAAAACGCCTTTAATTCCTAAACAGTGTACGGTTCGGGCCACTTTTTTATGCATCATTAAAACTGGTTTAACCCACCATTTTATTTATAAAATGCCCGTCCCAAGTCGGGAAAATGACGGCTTGCAGAAAATGTTCTATGTTGGATTGTGTTTCCCTGATTGATTCTGTCGAATGTTATACGGATTTTCCTAACTGGTCTCTCCCTTTGATCGATTCGGACTTTTGTTGTCACTTTTATTTAATGATATTTGTACCATTCCTTACTTATGCCTTATTAGACACTATACGACTGAAAACAATGGCTGCCTTGCCAAAAATCCCGCATTTCTTTGCTTTAAGCTTCAATCTTGCTTGTTTCAAATGATTAAAAAATAATATTAAAGGAACAGCCATTTGCCTAAAAGTTTGGGAAACAACAATGATGTCTAAGTAAATGAAACAAATGACCCATTGTAAACCGGTCATGACTTTTTCCGTTACACGCTCAAAAGTGGCAGGTGCACTGATAAATCCAAACCGAATCTTTCTAAATTTAAAAATTCCCTCGGTTTGCCAAAGGCAGTCTTCGATCGATCATGGTCTTCTACCTCCACCTGCCAATAAAGCTGGCAGAGGACCAGTGTGAAAAAATTTTGTAACCTTAAAGTTTTCAATTCCGAAAAGATGGAACGCAACTATAAAGTTAATTCATCCATACGACAGTAATCTATTCAAATACGAGTTGTGCTGTCGTTCTTCTTCACACAGAATATTCCTGAAAATCACGTTTCATCAACAGTTTCTACGATTTTCTAATCATATTTTGTCTATCCGGCATAGATACCAATATTATTCTTGCTTGTTTGACAGGTATATTGTAACTTGTGATTATTTTATGTCTTACTATGTTCTTTGTGCGAAGGTCTTTGTCGGATTCGGCAAAGAAAAAAAAATTAGCGGTGTAACGGTCCCTATACCTGTTTTGTTTGTTTTCACTAAGAATGGCATTGGTGCGTTGTACAAGTTTTCTTTTTTCACTCTTCCATTCTTTGTTGTCAAGTACTTCTTTCCATTCTGAATACATGTACTGCTGTCAGTTTCTCAATGACCATATATTAAATTAATTTCCTGCGTCTTTATTTTCTGTAGTCGCACCTACGCTTGGTGAAGTTTTGTATTATCGACTATTTCTTTATCTTTGATTCAGAAAAAAATGACGATGTTGAACCTTCCTATTTCTCATCTGCCTATTGTGTATCTCTTCTCAATGCTGGTCCAACTGACGAGTTTTTTTTTTTGTCCTATTTTTCAAATCTGAAGCATTTAATTTCCCCCTCTGCTTTGCATCTCTTCCATGTTACAGTACATCCATACGGTTTTTAAATTCTTCAACCTCTCTACAAATATATCGATTTGCTGTATAAAAGATTCGATCAATTTTCTTGTCTTTACCTTTTTGGAAATGTAACCTATGTTTGGACTAAGCTAGTGAAGTTACCACCGTTTCCGAATTGGTTTATAACCTTCCGATGAATTTTTTGGTTGGTTTAATATGTATCAAAACAATTTCTGATAAGAAAGAAAATAACTCTTAAGTCCTGTTTCAAAGTTGTAAAAAAAACTTCCATAAATATTTCCACATAAACACTTTTCTATACAAACAAAAAAGTTGACTTTTCAATAAAAAAAGAAAGAAAAAAAAAGAAAAAAAAGAAAAGAAAGTTGATGGCATTTTTTAATGTCAATTTCAGAATCGGTATCATACAAACCCGATCATGTTTTCATAATAACTGACTTACATTTCTTTCAAGGTCATGGTAATAGTCTATCATTGTAATGACCTGAGTTCATGCCACTGCTCACTACTATAAAAATGATGAAAATATTAAAAACAGACTTTTCCAAAGTAAGTGAGAACCGAACCGTCAATACAAACAAGAGGCCCTCAAGAGCCTGTATCGCTCACCTGGACCATGGCTGACACAGATAAAAGGCATTTCCAATAGGAAAAACAAAACATAAAATTTAGCAGAATACATTTTTTTCTTAAATTACAGTATTCTTGTTTGGTTTCCATAGCAATCCAAAGATCCACCATCCATTACAACCCATAACAAAACACCATTCAAAAAAATGGGCTGGGTTCCCCTTATAATTAAGGTAATACATATTGCTGAAATAATAACATTCAGACTACAATTCAAATAAAAATTCAAAAATTTGGGCAGAGGTTCCCCTTAAAATCAATAAGGTCAATGTAAAAACTATGTTCCAGATGGTGGCCATCTTTGATTAGGTACAGATCCGCCATCTATATTTTTTGAATTGGACCACCTTAGCACCATTTTGGGAATATGTGGCTTAGTTTGGTTCTAATTGGACTAGTAGTATCTGAGGAGAGGATATTTGAATTTATATTCCATAGGGTACAATGTTAAAACTATGTTCCCCGCTGGCGGCCATCTTGGATGAGGTACGGACCTGCCGGATACTTTTTTGGAAGGGACCATCTAAGGACCATTGTGACTAAGTTTGGTTTTAATTGGACTGGTAGTTTCTGAGAAGATCTTTGAATGTCTTTTCCATAGGTCCAATGTTAAAACTATGTTCCCCGCTGACGGCCATCTTGGATGAGGTACGAACCTGCCGGATAACTTTTTTGGAAGGGACCATCTAAGGACCATTGTGACTAAGTTTGTTTATAATTGGACGGGTAGTTTTTGAGAAGAAGATCTTTGAATGTCTTTCCTATAGGGTCCAATGTTAAAACTATGTTCCCCGCTGGCGGCCATCTTGGATTAGGAATGGACCTGCCGTATACCTTTTTAAAGGGGACCACCCAAGGTCTATTGTGACCAAGTTTGGTTCCAATTGGCCCAGTGGTTTCAGAGAAAATCTTTGAATGAAAAGTTTACGACCGACGGACGGACAGACGACGGACGGACGGACGACGGACGACAAGTGATGGCAAAAGCTCACCCTGGCATAGCCAGATGAGCTAAAAACATATAATCCAAGGACAACGGGAAAATTGAAAACAACAAAGAAACAGAAACACAACATGAGTACGGCCACAGAAAAGAAAAAATGAAAACACATATACACACAAAGATGAACAACATGGCCCCAATATAAAACCAAGCGTGAGATCAGGTGCACCGGTAGAGTAAGCATCTCCTGCTTCTTATAAGACATCCGCCGTGTTGAATATGTCAAATTCGGTAGTAAGGTCAAATCCGGTAGGGGAAACAACAATTAAGCTTTTAAAAGGAAAGACCTGTTGTCATCTGGAAAACAGATATCCCACAGCGGTCAACAAGATTGTGGTGTCAACCGTAAAACTTCAAGATGGATGTCTTTAAGTTTTGGGTAACATACCTTTGAATAAGTAGCCTATTTATGAGCAACCGGGATGTATCATGGAAGTTGATGTACCGACCACAGGCTCGACCACAGGGAGGTTTGGGTACCTATAAACTGGTTTAACCCTACCGTTGGCTTTTGCTAATGCCGGTACCAAGTCCGGCTGTCCAGAGTTCCAATCGTTGTTTACGTTTGTCCTTTGTCTTGTTTGTGTTTTTACTGTGTAGTTCCCTGGCAGATTGTGGCATGGGAATGTAATTTTAAGCCATTTAAGCGAATAAACCCTATACAGGTAGACTACTACCTGCATGACCACAATCTTGAAATATAAGAAAATGGCAATACGTAATTTTGAAAGATGGGTCAAGAGGTGTTCGCCGCTAAACTGCTCAAGAAGCCTAGTCAGCTGGTGAAACATTGTCGTACTATGGAGGTAAAATCAAACTCAAAACTTCCCGAAGGATCGGCAGTAACAGTGATAGGCCAGTGTGCGTGCCAGTATGTGTGTAAAATTTTCAGGTCACTTGATCTCAAAGCTAATTTTACGGATGCAAGCAGAGTATCTTGTCGAAATTCCCTATTACGAAAAGAATGTAATTTACGTCTCAGCTTTTCTTCTGGATCTTTAATAAGTTTTTGGAATTTCTTGACAACATTTCCGTAAAAAAGAGGATTAGAAATGCCCATAGTAATAAGCTGTTTACAAGTAACGCCATATTTCGATATCAAATTTTCATATCTATTAAAAAGTATATGATTTGCTATTAAATTGATAAACAATAAAATTACACGGTTGAATCGAAAAGATTTTTTTGGCAAATTTATTATGTCCCACCTCCGGATACATGATATCGACTGGGTTAAAAGCGTGATGTACCCCGAGTGAAACTTGAATAACATAAAGATCAGTGCATGCACCCGTTAACCACGCTCCAATTTCTGACCAGCTCACTTATCAAAATTAATAATATCTATGTTCAAATATAGTATCAAGACATAAACACTAAATTTTTGTATACTCTTTCTTAATTTCATGAAAGTCTGAATGGTTTTGTTTTTTTTTTTTTTTGCAAATATAAAACTTGCCCTTCTATATATTTTAACTAGTATTTTTGTCTTTTTGTGAAGATGCTACATCAAGCCAAACAATAGAGATGTTGTCCACTTACATTTTCTAATTAAAATTACCATAAGCTGATATCATAACCGACTAAACCATATTCTTCAAAACGGGTTCAACCGTCTTGTACTTACTATGCGGTGGGAGTGTTTGCTCTTTGTTGAAGGCCTCATTATGACTTCAAGATGAGGAACAACAATCAAAGCGTTGTTCTACTTTCTTAATCTTACCATGTATTTATAGGGATTTTGTCCCATGTACATTTACTCCATATCCCTTTATTTGTCCATCCAAACACATTTTCTATCATAAAAACATAAACTTTTCAAAACTTTGACTGCATAGATTTTTATTTCCGAGAAACTACATTTCTATGTTTTTTTTATTGGATGTTCCTCCGTAGTGCGACAGTCTTATTCCAGCAGACTAGGCTCCTTTAGCTAGCCGGCAGCTTAGCGGCGAGCACCCCTTGACCCATCTATCAAAATTACGAATTGTCATATTCTCTCCTTTCAAGGTTGTGGTCATGGAGTTAGTAGTCTACCTGTATTGGGTTTTATTCGTATGTTTACTATACTATAGGGAAACGGGACAGATAAAGTACTTTGAGAGATTTCAAAAACTGTAAGAACCTTTTACAAAAAACAAAACAAAACAAAGCAAAAAAAAAAAGAAAAAAAAATTAACAAACAACAACAAAAAACAAACAAACAAAAAAAAAAGAAACAAAACAAAAACAAAACAAAACAAAAAACAAAAAAGAAAAAAAAAGAAAAAAAGAAAGATAATTCTATTCTACCAAGAGGCCGATGCGACCCTGGTTGGACATATAATTTGTCACAAAATCACAATTAAAAATAAAAGGATATGGAGCAAATTAACATGAGGTAAAGTCTCTTCAAATACGTTGTAAAAACATGCAATGGACAACGTTTTTTGTTGTTCCTCATCTTGAAGTCACCATGATGCCTTTAACAGTGAGCTTTTTTCATATCTCATAGTAAGTTCAAGATGGCCCCTAGGACTGATTTGAGAGGACTCGTCAGTTGTGTTGAGGAGTCTGGGTAGGTACATATGTCATCAATCATGTGATCTTTAAATGCAGTTATGAATTAAACTGTGAAAGTATTTATGAGATCAGTATATAAATATTATGTTGATATTAATAATGATAAAGAGATATTATCATTATATATAAACTTTATGTGACATTGGGGATGTGTATTATATATAAACTTTATGTGACATTGGGGATGTGTATTATCTAATAAATACCGCAATATTTAATCATGTGATTAAACTGTCAAGGTAAATTAAAAAAAAAAGACTTTTCTTTGGAACTTAAAAGTTTACACCCGTTAGATGATGTTTATGAGGAAGTAAAAATCAACAAAAAATGACGTGATTAAGTAAGTTTTTGTGTAGTTAAGTAAAACACGCGTGGTAAAATATCTGTATTTGTTAAAGATAATATGATCACGGCTTAATGTTTTTCCGGAAGTCTGGCATTATTTGAATAAAGCGCATTCAAGAAAAAATGGCCATTTTTACCACCAATATTTACTGATGAAATTATTTAAGGAGATATGTGAACAAGGTAAAGAAATCTGATTATCATTTTTAATTTTTTTTTCTGAAGGACCGTAATCCAATTTATTCATTTTTTCTATATTTTATTGATTTTTTGTCATTTTTTCCTCATTATTTGACATTTTTTGGGGACTTAAATAAAGACTCGTAAACTATATACGTATATAGTTTTTCGCTTTTTTAATTCACAAATTAGTGTTAAAGTATGTTTATAGCTGAAAGAAATGTCATCAAACATTTTCCTTCATCTTCAATAATTTCTTTGAAAATGGGAGGGGGCATCATTATAATTTTTGTAAAAGAGTTCATCCTTAATTCAATTTTTATTAACCGAGTAAAATGTGCAAATCCGTGATTTGTAGGTGTTGAAGTTACTTTGACGCTGATTAGCTTAAAATTTGTTACAACATTTTAAGTTCAAAGGTTATCCTATAAAACCAACTAGTGGCCCGTTCTTGCAAAACTGTTTTTTGTATGTTTATCGACGTAAACATGTTAGACCACCTTGGTTATTGTTCTCTATAAGA
The DNA here is from genome assembly GCA_002080025.1 of Modiolus philippinarum. Lineage (NCBI taxonomy): Eukaryota > Metazoa > Mollusca > Bivalvia > Mytilida > Modiolidae > Modiolus > Modiolus philippinarum. The sequence continues at coordinate 143,417 of MJUU01002527.1, read as the reverse complement.
TCTTTCATAATTGTTATGGGCTTTTTATATGCAATAAAGAGACAGAAGTTGTCGAAATGGCCACTAGCAGAACTTAAACTACTAGCAAATACGTTATATTATTGTTTCAGTGGTGTCTTCTTTCTATTTCAACATTTTTAATATAAGTATTTCACGTATTGCAACATGCAAAGAACATTATTATACACTTTTCCGGTGGTTTGCACCTGATTTGCCTTTTTTCTCATGGACTTCGGCTGTGGACAACTCTGTTCGGTAATTAAAACCCCCATTTGCTTTGTATTACCATTTATCAGTAATTTAAATGAGTTTCCTTTGATCACTTGAGGCAAATATTTTCAGTATTTGGTACTGCCTGAATGCGATTAAACATGTTGGCAAAAGTTACTTAAGCCACACCTACCTTGTCAATTAGTGCATCAATGTAAACAAGAAGAAAATATACATCTGCAAAAACCGTAAAGGATCGCATAAATTCTTTTACTTATCAACAGTCAATTTCATGATTTCTTCATAATTGATTTTAATTTTTCAAAATTTATTGTATCAAATGAATTAATTAATTACCGATAAAACGTATAATAGAAGTTTTGTTTTGGATACTTCAAATATTGTCTCCAATAATAGACTCGCCCACAAAGTAGGCTCGTCCATTATGTCGACATTTTTTTTTCTATTCGAAACAAAATATGTATTTGTAGAGACTTTGCATAATGTACATTAACTCCATATTCTTTCATTGTTAAATTTTTCATTTTGTGTTGCTATCTTTGTTATCGGACACCTTAGTAATGTGCTAAAAATGGATACTTCTGAATCTTTGTACAGTAATGTATATATCTGCTTTTTTACTCTTTAGTACGAAGTTTTGAAATGTATGATAAACTTAATTCAACAATATGTACTGTTTTGTAATCTGTAACTCAAAAGATAGAAAACCTTTATACTATAAACTTTTCATGCTGTTTGAAAATTTGCTCTTCATATTCTATATATTTTGAAAAAATATTCCTTAATGTTATTTCTGTTGAGGGTCCACACTATGCATTATCTGTTACTTCAAAAGTGTTTAGAAAACTACGTATTTCTTTGTACTTTTTCATTTACATTTTGTAGATTCCAATTTTTCACTACTTTATATAGGATATCAAGAATCTTGTGAAAGCGAGAGAAGAGAAACTAAGACCCCAAAGGCAAGATTTCTAGTCACGGACGAAGCTTGCCGAGATTAGTGAAAACTTTCCCGTAGGTGTCTGATATTCTCTTGTCTCGCACTTCCACTGGTGTTTGGTTATATGTCTCCCTGTTTTCTCTCTAAAATATCTTAAAATTCGCACATCGCTCCCTTCGTCTGTTGATACAATATGAAGAAACTAAATCTTCTGTTACTTCGGTATTTTGTTATTGGTTACCACTGGGTCGATGCCACTGGTTGTGGAGTGTTAGTCCCCGAGAATATTCACCAGCCCAGTAGTCAGTACTTCGGCGCTGACCTGAAAACCGATTTTATCTGAAAACTTGCTTGCAGAATCTAATATTTGTAAATTTTGTTAAAAGCTAAGGATCATCTCCCTCATGCAAAGCTCTGTCATTAGCTGATTTTGGCTTTCCAATTATATCATATTTGGTGTCTTTCAGTTTTTTAACATCTTTGAGTTTTTGGTCTTCCAAATGTTTACGTTTTATCTGCATTGAAGAGACATAAGTTGTCGAAATGGCCACATGCAGAAACTAAATTTACAGTAATTTTGGTATTTTGTTATTTATACAAGGTTTTACGTTTTATAAAACAAAGACCAAATGTAATTATGATCGAAAATGACAATTTATTAAACAAACAAATTCTATATATATTGCTTGAAAAAAATTTGCCGGGAAAGGTATCGTCTGAGCTGTCATGTACACGAGGTTACAAGACAATGAATTCTCGATCACACTAGATAAAAATAGGAACATGTTTGATAGAGATTGATTTCCAGACATGTAAATTTCACGTTGTCTAACTTTCTAAATGACAAGTTAAGATTTTTTCTGTTCATATGACAACACTTAATTGGTATTTTGCAGAATTAAGTCAATCCGGAAGAAGAATGAGTGGCATAGATAAGTATTTAGCCATGGGGTCAAATGCCAACAGCTTTTCAGACACCATGACGTCAACGGTATCATCAACACAGAATACAACGCCTAAAAGCATGTCTCCCCTCTCTGCTTCCGGAAAATCCAAAATTGACCGGAAGTACAAAGAAAATGAAGTTACATTGGAAAAGCCATCAAAAATTGTCGTCTGCACAAAATGGTTTGCAACTTTAATAATAGGTGGATTGTTTCTCACGTGCCTGGTCGGAAGTAAATTGACCGTTATAGGTCTAGCTGCAAAACTGAACAAAACCGGAAGTTGTTTTAGTAACCAAGAAGATGGCGATATGTCTGGAATAGAATGTTGTAGGAGCTATACTCTAATTATACTTATACTACTTATTCCAAATATCCTAAACTTTTTTCGCTTTTTATGGACAAGTTTTTTTCGGCAAGATAGAAAATGGCCAACAAGATCTAAAATTGTTATTGTAAGTATTCTCAGCAAAAAGTTGACATACTGTTCATGAAACAGTATAATATATTTTGAAACTCTCATAAACAAAAGCGAGCTATTTCACAAATATTTTGTTATGATAATGATATGTTTGATAGTTTTCGTAGAAAAAAATATCTTGTTTTAACGAATGTAAGAATATTGATACGAAGATACTCAAGTTATGTACTAAGTTAAAACAAAAAATAATAAGTACACGACAGATATAAAAAAAAATAAGAACTAAATGAGAAAAAAAAAAAAAAAAAAAAAAAAAAAAAAAAAAACAAAAACAAAAAACAAAAAACAAAAAACGATGGGACAAAAGTTTATATACATGTATTTATTTACAATTATTTTCATATAAGTTTGATATTTAGAATATTGGACTCACCAACTTTAAAACAGACAAAGTAATAGATAAATAAATAACCAAAACAGAAAAAAAAACATAACGGTAACAGTTACTCATGTTCTGAGAATATGGTTCATACAGTGATGGAATTCTTTGTTTAGTGTAATTTAAACATTGGTAAACATATTGTGAGACTACGTTCTAAAAACACAGTTACTCATGAAAATAGACAATAACAGTACACTGACTTGACATAAACGCAATATAACGATGAGGATTAGAAACGCGGGAAAATGCGAACCTTTGGCGTCCATTTTCGCCGTTTTATAGAGTTTATGTCAAGTCAATGTACATTTAATATAATTGTGTTTATACTGCAACATTAAGAAAGCGAACTTTAGGTAAAATTTATCGGTAAAGATGATGATTTAAAATACCTTAAAAAGTGAAGCGGACGACGTAAGCTTTAGATGAATCAATGTTTTTTTTTCAACGTCATGGAACAGTCTCTACGGAAAAACATTGTTTACGTCATTGTTGAAGTGTTTTACGGTCAGTGACTGTATATCACTTATGTTATACTGTCAGTGTAGTTAACTTAACAAATACAAGGAACGAAGGCAAAAACACATCGTAGTATATATATATATGAAAAATTCAAGGCAGTGTACACCGAGAGAGCTAGGGTACTATTAATTGTGTTTTGTTGGGGGTGGGCGGGGGCTTGGTCGATTTTGTTAATAAAAATCTGTTCAATAAATATTCTAAATCTACTTGTCATAAAAATAAAAGAAAAAGAATTTTGCGTTCGTGTTACATTTGGTGGAAATAAATAATTCTTAAGAGATGGTCATGTAAATAAATTTATTTTTATAGGCAAAGTTTCAAGCACTTGTCGTCCCCTTGCCATGTTCTTCGCGCGGTGTCCGTCGAGTAATTAAATGTAATTTAGCAATATTGCCCGATGAGCATTAATGCGACCAAAATAGACCGAGAATAAAGAGTGTTGCTTTGTTACGTCATTTATCTTATTAGTTACTTACAAATGTAAGTCCAACATTTATCACCATAGAAATATAAATATATATTGATAGCAATTCATTGCAAGTTAATATAATGCAAAGTTCTGTTGAGTGTGTTGTTGTGTTCAATGTTATTTAATATAATATGTGTATGTGATGACGGTATTTGTATTTGGTAAGTTGACATTGTGAAAACTTCCTATGTTGTACTTAAAATTTCATTGTACAATCACATCTTCAAAAATTGCATGTACTTTATTTCAGTGTATTGGATTAAGCATTCTGGAATCATTTGGACTTTGCTTATTTGCTTTAAAAGTATTAAAAATCAAGGAAGCAGCAGTAACAGCTTTGTTAATGGATTGTGTTTTTGCTGGACATATTTTCGTGACATTCTTACAATATATGATAGGCAGAAACGAGGCAGTCATGAAACAAAGAACAAAATTAGCATTTCTTTTTGCTACAGTTTCGGTGGTTGTTGGATTCGGATTTACCATTTACGTTGTTTATACAAAGCTCGATAACGACAAAGATATTCCAGTAACTGATTTGTGGCAAGCTGTTGTTGCTATTTTATGCCTCTCAATATCTTGGTTACCATGGCTACGTAAAGAGTTGATAAAAGTTCACCAGCAGGAACTTCCAACACAGCAGGCAGAAGAATGGCAGGCAACACAGAGTAGTACAACTGAGAAGATGTCGTCCGTTGTTCCTGGTGTCAGTAGTATTACAAACAGCCAGAGATCCGACGACGCTGATGATTATGTCGACGTCACGGAGAAATACACACATAAACTAATGATTATATCTTCATTTACAAAAATAGTATTTATAATAATTTCATCTATTCTTCTGCAAAACGTCATTGACGATTCTATATCACAGATAAAAAATCAATTACAGCATGGATGGGATCTGAATTTTGACATGGCGACAAATGCTGGAAGGCAAACATTTTATTTCATTTTCAACATCTCCACAAGTTTGCTGAGTTATGCAGTAGGCTTATACGCCTTGCGAACGCAAATGACCATTGGAGGATTCGGAATACCTCTGTTATTATCAACACCTGTGTGCTTTATGTTTCTATATGTAACAGATATGTGTAAAAGTGTGTATTTTGTTGACAGTAAAGTTCCATACACAGAAACCGTGTGCTATGATTCCATGAAAGACCGTGCGTTTTTACTTCCTGCTTTATTTTTACTGTGGTTTGCTCAGTTATTATCCACTGGATTATATGCTGTTCGTACATCAACTTTTGTTTTACAGAGAGAAATCAAGGTAAGTGAAGGTCAAATAAAAAAAAATGTGAGAATAATAAATTGATCAAAATCAGATATCTATAGGCTCAGAAACAGAGCTTTTTTTTTGCTTCTAAGTCATGCACATGCTGATGACCAAGAATAATGTTTTTTTTTTTTTTTTTCAGTGGGTCTAATGTTAAGCTTTGTTCTCCTCTGGTAGCCATTTTTGTCACATCCAATTTAAATGAGTAATCTTCGGAAAGACCCTTTCGTACATCATTCCAGTACAGTTTAGTTAAATTTGCTTCAATAGTTTCAGAACAGATGATGTAAAGGACGATCTTTTTTTCAATAGAGTCCAATGTTAAACTATGATCAGTCCTAGCGGCCATATTTTTATGATTCGGAATGAAATTGTCAATCTTTGTAAAGAATTTTTATAATTATTCTGTAATGTTTGGTTGAATTTGCTTAAGTGGTTTCATAGGAGAAGATGAAAATGTGATTTTCCCATAGCATCTAATGTTAAACTATGTTCAGTGCGGGCTGCCATGTTTTTATAGGACGGAAACGAAATGAGTAGTCATTGTAAATGACCTTCCATGTATCGTTTCTGTAAAGTTTGGTTGAATTTACTTTATTGATTTCAGAGGAGATGTTGAAAATGTGATTTCCGTATAGGGTTTAATGTAAAATATTCCAAACTGACAGCCATGTTTTATAGGAACGGAACAAAATGAGCAATCTTTGTAATCGACCTTCCAAACACCATTAGGGTAAAGTTTGGTGGACTTGCTTCAGTGGTTTCAGACGAGAAGATGAAAATGTTATTTTGCCGTACTATTCAATGTTAAAACTATGTTCCGTGCCGGCCGCCATGTATTTTGTCAGCTTGCTTTGAGTATGGGAAATTCGTTAAGGGGTCGTATATTTATTCTCACAAGCTTCCTCCAAGCATGCTAGTAGAATGCTCCAAACAATTTTCAGAGGCTTCATCAATTTAAAAACAATTAACAAGCCATAATGTCAATCAAAATGTGATCATATTTTCCTTCGGAAATAGGATACCAGTTGAAAGCTTTTATCAGCTTTTAAGAGCTTGTTCTTTTTATAAATATATCATGTAAAACATAAAAGTGGTATTTAAGCTAGAATTGGTTTTAAAACATAGTTTTGTTTTACTTATTTATATTGCATGCACGCCCCAAACAAAAATTGTATTCACCAAATTACTTTCAAATCACGTTCAAATCACATTCAAATCATCTATACATATAACGGGGTCAATAATCAGAGACACACAGGCTAGGGTTTCGTAGTTTATTCAATCAGTATAAGAAACACCCTGCAACATACATAACATTCATAAATACTTTACTCACACAAACAAGACACATACAATTAAAACATAAAATACGGCAAAAGGGCAATAACTCTAATTTAATGCAGTTACGCTACAATTAAAAATGAATAACTAATACATCTCAAACACCTAGCATTCAGACCTAAATATGATAGTTGTATAGCACATCTCTATGTACATATAATTTGCACATCAGTCTGAATAATAATTGTTTTACATAATGCACATCGTTTGCACATCTGGAACATATAAACATAAATAATGTATATATACAATACTGAACTAAAAATACACAGACATGAATTACAATGACATGTGACACAAAAATACACAGAGTGCTTACCCTATATGTGGTACAAGGGTTTGGCAGATCATTATAAGCAATAGTAATCCATCTTGTAAATACATCTAAGTAGTTATATACCTTAGCATTCTACAGTACCAAGTATTCCTACAAAATAAAATGTTACAATAATAAATACTTAGTACCCTTATAGGTTTATCGATCTGTCAAAACACGGTATAAAAATATAAACAAAACAATGGACAGCTCGATTATGTTCAACCATGTTTTCATGTACATTATGTTCCATAAGTATTTAAATCATATAAAATTGTCTATCTATAAAATATGGAATTCATACATAAAGAGTGGCTATACATATAGCTATGTAGTCAACTTGTTTTTTTTTTTACAAAATTATATTTCATTCATTTTCATTCATTCTCTTTCATACAAAAACTTCACCCTCTCACACTTTCATAATAAATGTAAATAGTGAAATATTAGGATCTAGAAAGATTAATAACTGACCTGTTAGTGTGAATAGTAAGTTTCCTTAAATAATAGTTCCATGTAATTTTTCTGTGGAATTATATCAATTTGTCATTTTTATCATTGTGTCTGTCCAACAAAGACATTTCAAAAAGAGTGCCAAAATCACCAAAGCATTACCAATCTATCCAATCAGAAGACAGAAACATAGCCATGTGATAAGAATGACCAATTAGAACCATAGTTAATGAAATAAGAGAACTACAGTACAGCTCAGTGTGAATATTACATATTCACTACAACAAATAGAGAAAAGAATTTAGAAACAAGAGAATAGAAAATGCTGACTCAGAAATAAAATAATCTACAGTATTAAAACTAATTACTATTAATATATTACAAATATATTAAATAATGTCTCTGCCACAAACACAATTTGTTAAGATGATTTTATCACGATTTATTTATCAAATCTGAGTAAAATCATAACACAAGCATCAACTGAAAGTGGTTTCATAACGATTTGGTCCCTGTCACAATGTGATATCATTTGGTTCTGATTTAGTAATGTTTTGATATCTTATCCAAAAATGCAAAATGATTTCAACATGATTTGATAACTTAAGTTTTGTAACATCCTGATTTGAAAACCATTTGATAACTTGTACGTTTTCAAAAATGATTTGGTAACAATTTGATGACTTATTCATTATTGAGAGATGATTTTGTTACGAGTTTATACTCTCTGAGAGATGATTTTGCAACGATTTTATACTCTAATGATTTACACAGTCATATAAAATATTTTCCCAGATGCATTTAACACATGTTTAATGCTTTCTTGCAAACATTTGAATGATTTGATCTAAATGTCATGTGATCATGTTTGAAAAAGAAAAAATCGCTCCATTTCCTGTTAACTTTTGTCTTGTTTGGATGTAAAAGTATGAAGGACAAAGATGATGCATCATATATAAAGTAGGTGCCAGTAATCAAGATATGAATATATGATTGGTTTTCCTTGTGGATTCACATAATATATTCAGTTTGTTTTAAAGGATTATTAAACGAAAAATAATATGATTTTGATATCATATTTTCATAGCTAAGAAAATATTTTCATATACTTCAGGAATTTTTATTTTAGTTTATATCACTGGTATTAGAAATAGATTCGGTTGAAAAACAATGATATGAATACAAACATTTCTATTTGTCAATTTTTCTTTTTTTTTGAAAGTCGAAATGATATGTTTTGAAGACTCAATACATGTAAATCAAAAGCTGGTACACTCAACTAACTAGGCTACTGACACTGACTGAGAACATAGGAGTCAACAAAAATAGTCAATTTGACAAATGCATGTACATTTGTACAATTCACCTATAAACCCTATTCTGAATATGGTAGTGGTTTGATTGTTATTATGTAACAATTTTATTCAGATTTGATTCAGATTCTGTTCCGATTTGATTAAGATTTGTTAATGATTTAGTCGTGATTTCATATTGATTCTGTTCATGATTTTGTTCTGATTTCATAGTGATTGGAATGTGATTTCATTGGGATAAAATTTCCATGCAAATGAGCTATCAAATCGTGTCGACCAAATGCCTTCCAAGTCATGATTTCAAAATAATTTAGTAACATGATTTATACCCTGTTTTTTCGTTTGGGTGGCATTTGTTTTTATTATTATAAAATTTTGTTATTTCAGACCCAGTAGTGTGTAATCTATATCTTAATTTATGACATTGTCTAATATGAATATTTAAGATTCATTCAAATTAGAAATAGGTTAAATAGATTTAAAATTTGAATTATTGGCTGTGTGAATTGCTTTCTTGGTTAATCGTCATCAGACACGCGATGATGTCCTTTTGTTTTGTTTTGTTTTTTTTTCCTTGGTCATGCTAATAAGAGAACAGTTATTTTAAGAGGTTGAATTAATTTTTTGCAATTGACTGTGCTATAACCATATTGTGTTCAAGATATTATAAAAATCTGAAATTAATATTTCCCTTGGGGGATGTTTTTCGCTATCAGTGTGTAACAACCTTGTAGATAATTATCTTGAATGGTAAATTTTCCATTGTAATGTTAGCTTAGTATTAAAATTTGACACCAATGGTTACCTCATAAGTAGAGTTTACGACAAATGAGCTGATTTGAAATTTCAAGTTGTCAACTTCTCTTTTTTGTTCACCAATTCAGCAACCTCTCCTGCATACGGAGTTTTTATCCAACATGTATGAAGGCATACATGATAGTCTGAATTAATTTTCAAATGTCATGGTAGTCTTGTCAACTAAATATACAAAAGGATGTTATCTGCTCTTTTAAAAATTATTTTGTTAATATCTTATTGCAAACTATTCTGTAACAACAACTTTCATGTACATGTTTAAACACCAGTCGTTTATTCTTATGCTGAGTTGACTACTATTCTACCATTTTTCATATATATATGACTGCAAAAAAAAAATTGAGGTCATATTCTAGAATGATACTGGGGGCGGCACCGTCGATGTCAGTGGTGTCTGCGGACACTTTGTTTCAATGCGATTACTTAATTTCTGATTAGAATCCTTGTGAAAATTTAACACAATATTCTTTGGCACAAAAAGCAAGGCTTAGATTGCAATTGGGAAAGGAGACCCCAGTCACATTTTCAGTTTTCAGATATTTGGTTGTAGAATCTTTGTTATTTGTCGGATTCGATTTCTTTCGGTGTACTCTTAAGGAAATTTCTCATCTGGAATATGTTATCGGATTTCACGTCGCATGTAACCTTCATTAAATAAATGGGGACCAAAGGGGTTCTAAATTTTGTTTAATTTCAGTCCGATTTTGATGCACCTTTTCAATAGATTGTAAGTGAAAAATCAACATAGCCCTTAACCATTAGATGTTTGATGACATTTTTTCTTTTGGAGCTAAGACGGCCAAACGGGGCCAAAATTGCAAAAGAGCTGATTACCTAAATTTTTTATTTTTCATCGGATTTCGATGGTTTTTTGGTGTCGCTAGCTATAAGGTGTCAAAACATTCAAATTGCAATTTTTGCAAATATGTAAAATCTTTTTCATCTGATGTCAACGGGAATTTCTTCTTTATATTTTTCTTGTTTTAAACTTTTTGAATGATGGAACGGATTAGGCATAGCTCCTACTGTTTCGCAGCTATAAGGCTCTTACCGGTTCTACCCTATGAGGGATCTAAAGGGCCAAAATTGCAATTTTAAAGTTTTAATTTTCATCGGATTTCAATCAGATTCTCTCATTTCGATTCTTCTTGATGCAAGCTTTGAGTTGTGAATCGACGGATTGTGCATAGTTCCTACAGTTACTGAGCATGAAGGGAAGAAAAGGTCTAATTTCTATGTCCATAGTTTTATATTCCTGGTTTGTATGCAGCTAATTTCTGTGTCCATCTAACTACTATGTGAAGTTCTTCACTGTGTCCACTTCCACTAATTTTAATGACACGTTCAAAATTTCAGTGGTCGACATGCAGTATGATACTGTGCTCAGCTTTGCCCTTTATTTACTCTTCTTTGCACAACGTACATTCTTACACCAGATCCTATTTGACCACTATATAATGGCTAGACGTAAAACCTGATTTATTCCACCTCAATATGCACTTGAGTGTTCTAGTCACTGTTGAAAACAGGTATTGCAACAACTACTTTTTGTAGGTCCACCTCTCTATTGCTTTACCCTTGGCCTATCATCTGTCTTTTTTTCATTTAATCATGGCTTTTTTTCTTATTTTACAAAAGCCATTTAGAATCAGCTCATATAAAAAAAACAAAACAAAAACAAAATCCCTTGGCAAAAATAAAAGAAACGAGGAGAAGCAATGATAAAAAATATGTTACAATTTCTGGTCTTTCGTTTCTTCTTTTTCTTTTGTTTTTTTTGTGTTTATTTCCTTTTTTCTCTTTTGTTTTGGTCTCAACTACAAACTTATTGCGATTCATAATGCTAGAGGCTGTCTTGAAATTGCAGTAGTGCGGTGTGAGCTTTTGTTCCAAGTTTAAATTTAAGATGTGGGACAGCAATAAGAGCGCAGCTCCTTTGCTTGATTTTTTTGTTATGTTTAAATATTTTGCAACGAATTTGCACAGTAATAAATCTACGTTTTACTTTTATTATTTATTAGTTTATAAACAGAATTCACAGAAGCTTGTTCGACTTTGGAAACAAAATCCCAACTGACATAATAATCTTCTGCCTTCAAACAAGGTTCTCATTTTCCTTGCAGAAATAACATTAAATCAACTGGCTACTTAACAGACGATCTGAACTTTAATGACAATGAAAATGTGATTTCTGCATGGGTTTAATGTAAATGTTCCAACCTGACAGCCATATTTTATAGGAACGGAACGAAATGAGCAACCTTTGTAATGGACCTTCCAAACATTATTACTCTAAAGTTTGGTGGACTTGCGTCAGTGGTTTCAGACGGGAAGATGAACATGTTATTTTGCCGTACGATTCAATGTTAAAACTATGTTCCGTGGCGGCCGCCATGTATTTTGTCAGCTTTCTTCGAGTATGCAACGAATATAAATTTATAGGGCATCCGACTGTTATGATTGGAACTATAATATTTGTAAATTACAACTGTATCATTTGCCAGTGAAACAATAGGATACATTTCCTAAAAAATGAGATTTAAATTGTCAAAACAGTGTGTTTTGGAAGTCTTTTCAATCTAAAAATAGCATTGGAAAGTTGCATGTTCAGCAAAAATATATGACGTTTTAAACAAAAATGTGAACGCCATACGTCTTGATACAACTAGTAAAGTATTGTGAAATCTCTGTGTTATATGAAGAGACTTACAGGCTTCATAACAAAATGTTGAAACATACGAATACTAAAAGAAAAACAATTTCTTTATCTGTAGTTGTTCTGGATGCCATTATACAATAGCTTACTACAAGATCAATGGATGTTACTGGATAGACGGAGTGTATTGATGGATGAATCGCATGAAAATCCAGAAGATCAAATAAAAAGAACTAAAGTTTATATATGTACTACAATGTACAGAGAGGTAATAGCTTTGAGGAAGTTAGGATGGTGAAAAGGTGGATTTGTTCAATTCCTCTACTGCTGTAACCTCTGGATGTAACTAATTACTAGTAAAATGTCTACACTTTCCTATGTTTTTGCATTTCAACTATTTTTTTCGCATATTTTATGCCCAGGGTACTAAATAAAATTAAGAATGCTTCCCATTTCACAAAACAATCTAATCATTTAAATCACAATGCATACATTTGTATCTTATTCACACTGCGTAAACTGTGTTAGACGTCATCAATGCATCTAAAATACAGCACCATTTAAGGGAAACACATAACGAAGCTACAAGTCGATGGAAAAATCAAAGCATATTAAAATAAAGTAACGTGCCAAAAGTAAATTAAATCTTGCATTTCTTGTTGAAGTGGCATCGGTTTAAAAAATTCTATAGAATTAATTTTAGGCCGAATTTCATCAAATTTGCATCGATAACAAGATCTTGGCATGCAATCTTTTGAAAGTTATTTTGGAATAATTTTATGATCTGTAGTCATTAACTGTCATAATTTAATTTAAACATAATTAGAAAATGTTTGTGTTACAATTAATTATATCTATAATATATCTGTAAAAAATCACATTAATAATTTCAATTCCTATTTCAATCGTATCAAAAAGTAACTCCTATTTTCAAAATTATTTCTAAATAACTGTGGGAAATTACACCTCTTTTTATGAATGCAGACTTCACGGGAAACGATCAAGATATGAATTCTACAAAATGTTTAAATAATGACTGTTTTCAACAAGATATGCACACGTAAATTTCACTTGTTTGCAAAATTTTTTGAACGTCAATGTAGCAGCATTTATGTAGTTTAAGCATGATTTGTGAAAATGCCATAAAATATGCATGATTGTGATCACATGTATTCTTAGTGAAAGCTGAAAACCAACAAAGCACGATACGTGATTTCAGGCATTTATAAGAAAAAGGGAGACCCGTACAGGTTTCTGGTGATTAACGGTCAAGCAAAATGTTAAACACAAGAGGAATCAGAAGCCAACACCATTGCAATGTATACATACATCGACAAACGAAAACCGAAGCAAGAACGAGGAGAAGGGGGAATTATAAAATCATAAATCCAAACCGATTATAAACCGATTAACTAATTGGTCAATTTTTATATTTACAGACCAGAGATGAAATGAAACAACTACTAGAATCTATTTCCCTGATTAACAAAGCCAAGCAAATAGGAAATCGCCATTTTGAATCTCATATTATCTTTGATGGTGGTATAAAAGGGAATGTCATTACGGATAAAGCACTCCAGCTTTTAAGTTTGGTTCCAGAAGTGTTAAGTAAGCTTTTCTTATGTTACATTTTGTTAATTAACAGCGTCAAAAAGTTATAAGCGCACTTCAAGTTAATATTAGATGTATATGTCAGTTAAATAGGTCAGGAATCCAGTCGTTTCCGCTTACTGGTATTTGAGACAATCATTTCTTCCGTATGATATTTACTCCCTTTGTCCTTTGTTAATTGCAGTAGAAGGAGCGCTTAAGCACAAAGGAATTCCTAATTTCTTAAAAGGCACTTGTTTAGCAATATAGTGATTAATTCTTTCTACAGAAAGCCCTAAAGGATGACAGGATCTTTTTTCTTTCATTTGTGCTTTTGTTATGGAGTTCTCAGGCGAACTGCACTATTTATTTATATATAAAATTAATCTGGGGAATCGGTTAAAGTTATTGATGTCATAGATATAATTATTTCTGATTTAAGAGCAAATGTGTATAAAGTGGTACAACTCGGAGAAAAGTTTTGTTATTTCAATACCAATATTCTTTCATTCAAGGGATTAGAATTTCATTCTTTATAGGAAATTATACAATTCATACGTGTATATTTGTTGCAGAAACCGGTGACGTTGATTCCTGTACTAAAGCAGATTTTCCTTATGGATTACGACTTAGTTGGGCATTGCCGACCTCAAAAGGGGAAGGATGTGGACAGCCCATGACATTCGTTATTCATCTCAAGGACAGTCGAAAAGTATGTCTAGGAATGTGGAATATGATTTTCATGACAAACTCAATATAAAAAATAAAATGTCAAGGTTAAAACGACCCAAACCAAAGCATATAGGGGTCACCACACGGTCTTCAACACAGTGAGGAACATTACACGCTATAGCAAGCTCTAAATGCCCCCCCCCCCCAAGTAAAAAAGTGAATGAATCAATTGAAACAAACCACATCCAATAATCCGAATATCAAGAAACTTTATGAGAAGACAAGGACAAACCAATGACCAACACATTCCTGACTCGGGACAGGCGCAAAAATAACAAACCCATTTTACTTATCACTTATCAAGTCGGTTTTAATTTCAGAAAATTTCATTAAACCATTGTTTTATGTAAAGCTGTCTAGGAAGATTACTATAGGGTGTCTGTCGACACTTCGCGGGGCCAGTAAAAGTTCAGAAAAAAACTCCATATTTTAAACAAATTTCGGTAGCAGACAGTTTAATTGATTTAACAGTGGAATATAAAAAAAGCTAGAGTTTTTCGTGAACGAACATACTATTATGAACTTTCCAATCATTTAAAGATTTTAGATGTTGTTTTCAGCTCACAGGGCCTAAAAAGGCAATATGAACTTTTTCATCAATTGGCGTTCGTCGCTGTTTGTCGTTTGTTGTTCATCATTATTTGAAATAAATCTCTTGACAACTTCAGAATTGTCCGGTAAGTCCTAACTCATGCAAGAGGAAAACAATATTCAAAGAGTGACTCTTCTGAAACGCTTCTCCATCTAAAACAAAACTTTTTAGCAATAGTGTTTTGATTTTTTTCAAAAGAAAATGACCAGCTAGTTAAGATGGCCACCAGTGAGGAACATTGTGTAATATGAACCCCATGGAAAACGCTTTCAAATATCTTCTCTTAAACTAAGGGCAATAGGAAACAATTATGCACATTGGTCCTCATAATTGCAAAGTTACAAAGTCCTTTTCAAAAAAGTGTTCAGTTTGTCAGCAAATCATCCGAAATTGCCAAATATGGAGAATATAGTGAACCATTGCCCTCTCTAAATGAGACCCGTAAACATCGAGGATATTGGATTGCCTATGTCAGCTACTGTTCAGGGGACGAAAGGGTTCCTTTTGTGTTTACCAAGCATACAATTTATGAATTCATGTGATATATTATCATTATCAAAACCAAAATTTGGTTTTCTTGTCAATTCAGGTGAAGAATAAGAAAAGATGGAGTCAAATCATGTACATGTCTTATATTCTAGACTTTCTTGTGAAGGAAGACACCAAAGGTAACTTGATTTAATTTAAATGTATACTCATGTGTACACTTTCTTCAATTACTTTTATCTAAATTTATGTAAATTCTAAAGCCGAAGGATTAACTCCCACCATCGTAGTTTTGTCCTTAGCTATATTTGCTTTTACTGATTATTCGGATTTCGTTTGGTTTTATGCATTTTAACATTTTTTGAAATTATAGATTTCCTTTGTTTGGGTTCTAGTGCTGCTGATGAGGAATAAATTTCCGAAATGGCCATACAGCTCATTAAAATTATTGCAGTTGGAGTGAACATATGTGTTATGGTCTCATGTTCATTTACTCCATATCCTTTCGTAAAATATTCATATTTTTCTTGACGGGAAGTGCTTGGGGATCGATTACATCAAAGTATATCTATACAGTGTAACTTAAATTTGTTATTCTTCATCTTTTCTTCAAGATGAATAACAGCAATAAACGCCCTGTTCCATCGCTTCGTTATTCTTTTATTTATAGCGACTTTGTGTCATGTGTATTTACTCCATATCCCTTTATTGTTTAATTAAAAATTTTACTGATCAGAACAAACTCATTACCCTGTCACAGAGTGTTGCCCCCTTATACTTTCTGCAAATAAGTAACACTAAGTCTGCCTTCAGTACTGACATACCTTGTCTTGAAGCCTAGATATTTTCTTTCTACATATTTCTTCATGTAAAATTCTAAAACTATTTTCATAAGGTACGAGGAAGACAATAATAATCATTATTAAGAAAATTTGGTTCTACCTGCAGGGCTCTTATACATCAGGGCATTTCACATCCAAACTTCTATGGCAATATCATTTACAAAGCGCATAAATTCAAAAATTGTCCTTCAAAACTTATTAATCCGCTGAACAAACTTATTCATAAAGGATATAAATACAGCATTGTTGTTAAATCGTTACTTCTGGTTTTTGTTGGCAAAAATATTGATCATCTCCTAAATGCTTTACACCATAACTAAATTTAAACAATTTTTCATATTGGCAGTATTTGGCATTGCACAATATCATGTTCTTCTTTCATAACTGATGACGCTGTTATACCAAATCTATTTAGAAGTATTTCAATTGAAGTTTCATATGTAATAAGGCTTGATATCTTAGTCAAAGGAAATTGTGTCCTAAGCTAGCTGTCAGTAACTGCGAGCATTTGTCCGGACAGTACCTGTGTGTTTTGTCTTCATGTTTTCTGTACTTCATTGTAAGGGTACTCGTCTTGATAAGTTGGACTTTTTTCTAGTTTGATTTTTACTGTGAGTCTTTTTGTGTATTTATTTCTTGGCCATTCGCCGCACATGGGGGTGGGTTTGGATCCAACAAAGCGAGTTTAACCCCATAGCAGTTTTTGCGCCTGTCCCGGGTCAGGGTTGTGTTGGTGGTTGGCTTGTGCGTGTCTTCTTGTGAAATTTTGGTTTCTTGATGTTTGGGTTGTTGGATGTGGTTTGTTTCCATTGATTTGTCCACTTTTTTGCCCTTTTGGGGCCGTTTGGGGCTTGCTGTGTGGTGTGGGGTTCATCACTGTGTTGAAGATCGTACGGTGACCCCTGGGTGCTTTGTTTTGGGTCGTTTGGACCTGGATATAGGATGTTGTCTCCTTGACATTTACCCCATTTCCTTTCTTTTTCATATATTCAGTACTTTTATGTTAAAACATACACAAGAACATTTATTGTCATATTTATATGTTATTTTTTTTACTTTGTTTATTTGTTACGTATTTCTGTAACATGCTACTGGAGGATCCATTCTCATGGACACTTAAAATTCTGCTTCTTCCTATACATGTCAAACTGGTATATACATGTACTGGTATTTTTTCTTTGTATATAAAATGGTTACAGATCAACAAAACATTTCGTTATGTTTGCATGATTTTCATGCAAAGACTTGGATAACTTGGCATTGAAACATTAGATTGGTTTCTATGTTTGATTTTACTTCAGTGAGTCTGATTGTATATATTTTGTCCCCAAACATTACTAGGGTCTAAGCATCTTGAGTAAAACAGACACACCGTAAATCATATTTAAATCATTTCAAAAAGATATTTTTGTCGAACAAATAGAACAGAATAACCTCGCCATGAAAAAGAAGGAAGTCCCTTTGATAAAACTTTTAAATCAAATTGTCCATTTTGTGCGGAGGTATAATATAAAACCAAAAAACATAAGAACACATCGAGTGATAAATCTCCTGAAATTATGCAGTATATATATATATATATATATATATATATATATGTTGTGTACAAATTGCAATTTTGTACATGTTATAACATGTACAAAATTTCTGTACATGTTATATCTTGTATGGGCCAAAAATAAAAGTTATAACATGTACAAATTTGCCTGTACATGTTATAACATGTACAAAAATATGACAAATTTTGATTTCAACTTGTACAATATTCAAATAAATCCTTGGATATCATTTTGTCAAAAGAAGAGCAAATTTTCAACAGGGAATGAAACTATTATTAGATATTATTTGTGTTTATAAACTTAATATTAGAAAAGAATAACGACTTACAAACAGACATATATTTGGTAAGATTATTTGTTGCTGCAAGTTGTGGAAATAAAAATACACTCAAGTTGCACACGACTTTTATTTTCCTGCATTTACACTTTCCTCCCTTACAATCTTTTTTAAAATCTATAATGCATGTGTTTCTGTCCTCCACTCAACGATAGTTTTCCATCTGTCTCACATTACATTCGATCATTGGCACATCAGAAATGTCAAGTGCTGTATTTGGAATTAAATTCGTTTTTACCAAGATACCCTTTATTTTTCTCACCTATGTCCCTATCTTAGATGAGCAATGATCTTAATTTCGAGAATAACTCCCCTTATGTCATTAAATCAGTTACGTTGGACCCTTTTATTCTGATGGAATAGGTAGATAACATTGTCACCAATATTTAATGCTGATGAAGTAGTTAAACCAACTTTCAGGTTAGTTCGAAATTATGCTTTTCCCACTTATCAGATCCAGGAGATGTGTTGCCAAATATTGATAAAGAGAAAGACTTACAGAATCAAGTATGATTCTCGGTCAATTGAAACTGATGTGTATGTTGTCTCTGATTCAGAGTTTGTTCCTTGTACATTGAATCAACCTTTCCATGCCTTACGAATGAGCAATTTTGTAAATGAAAATCCTGCTTTATAAAGAACCAGAGTCGCTGACTATGGACATAAAATCAAAACATAACCTTTCTGAATGAAATATTGGTTAGAATGTTATCTTACCTAATCTACCAGTAGATAATTTTAATATTGTACAGGTTGAAATCAAAACTTTTCACATTTTTGTACATGTTATAACAAAATTTGTACATGATATAACGTGTATCTTTTGGTCATACAAGTTCTAACATGTACGGAAACTTCGTACAGTTTATAACATGTACAAAATTATAACTTGTACACAACATATATATATATATATTATACACTTTGCATACGTTATTGGTAAATTGCTTCCATAAAAACACTACTAAAACGCTGTTTAATTAGGTAATTTTGTACATCCGTTTGATATGGTAAAATTTAAACACTCGAAAATTATATTTACACATGTATATGAAAAAGATAATGCATGTAAATTAATAAAATTCTAATTTTCATGTGATTAAATTGACAAAATTTGTGAGCAGTATATGCATGATAACACATCGGATTTGTAAATATAGATCCCCTTTTGCACGGCTGGAGAGCCGTCAAGCTCGAGGAATTATATTTTAGCGAGGTTTGATGAAGAGAGTGATATACAAAATCACATTTAATGATGTTAATATCATATATGTAATTCATATATAGCTTAACAATGCACGCTAATATGACCATCTTAACAACGACAGCAGAATACCGAAGGAACAAAGCACAAGATTTAACAAATCAAAAACCAGAGACAATGCCAAAGGAAGAACACCAGAAGACAGAAGACAAAAGACATTACATGCCCACGAAACACACAAACACTACAAATACAAGACAAAAAACTAAAGAGGTTTTATTTACTACCTATCTGTATTTTACAGAATAACAGTATTGTGTGCAATGGTTTTAAATTTGGTCGTAATAACCTATCTGGAGTGCGATAAAACTTATAGTGCTGGCAAATAGGCACGCAAAAAACCTCTAGAAGAAGGCCAGAAAAAGCTTTATCAGCTCATTCACTATAAAACCATGCCATACCTTTAAAAATGAAAAAAAAAAAAAACACATGGTTTATCTTGAGGTGAAAAACAGCTTAATCAAGTCGAAGAATGTGATAATTACCTCAATATAAATCATGATGTTTGGTCATTAATACTAAAAATAAGAGAATTCACGATCGCCTGTATCTGCTTGTTTCATGTAGTTTCTACAACGGGAGCTAAGTTGATTATGAAATTTCTCCTATCAAGTTAAATAATTTTTGCAAATGTTTGAAAAAGAGGCCTGCCGAGTTTTTAAACATTTGAAAATTTAATTAACAAGATGTGAGAAATTTCATAATAACGTTTTTAAGCTGTAGAAAATATTTCTGTAATGACATATAGTAAAACACCGAGGATTATGTTTCGAGTAGATTTGACGAGAAATTTACCGTTAGTTGTTCTCTCTCTAGAGATGAGAAATCGGTCAGGCAATGGTTAAATTTGCTAGAAATTAGAGAAATGAAATCATATGCTTGCTAGGACACAATTTGACTTGCTTTTTACTTTTAAAGAGCAAAAATGCGTTACACTCAATTCTTGACAACTGATAAAGTCTTTTTCCTATATGACTCGTGACACAGCGTTTTCTTTCAGTTGAAGATGAAACAGCCTTCATTCTGACAACCGACGCTGACGTAAAATTTACTCCAGATTCTGTAGAAGCATTGCTTGATTTAATGACACGTGATACTGCCGTCGGAGCTGTATGTGCTCGCACATATCCACAAGGGGAAGGACCATTGTACTGGTACCAGCAATTTGAATATGCTATTGGACATTGGTTTCAAAAGGTATATTTCAATCCGAATTCCCTTTTAGTTACTTAGTTTTGTGAAATAAACTGCAAGATATGTAAAAAGTCAGCGTTTTCAATTAAATCATTTATAATGATGCGCACATCTAATAATTATCGTATTTGCATCACATGTACCTTTAAATTGCAAATTTTTACAGAATAGTTTTATGAAAAAGAAAAAGATTGGAAGCCGAAATTATTCATATTTTCTTTTGTAGTTTAGATTCTGAAATTAAATTAACATATCGTTTAAATTTTGAAATGGTCTGAAACTGTGATGTACAGATATTCAATCGAAAATCGATATTGCAAAAATTGTACTTTTTGTTTGTGTTTTTAATGCGTGCTGTAACAAAAGTCTTGATCTACTAAGATGTATGATCAAAGCTCATTGTTGAATGCCTCAGGTTGACTCCAAGATGAAGAACAACAATAAAAGCGTTATTCTATTGATAGTTTCTGCCATGTATTTGTTGGGTCTTTGTTTCATTTTTATTTACGCCATATCCATTCATTGTTTATATATATACTTTTTCTATTTAAATAGGCAGCTGAACATATAATTGGTTCCGTTTTGTGTGCACCAGGATGTTTCAGTGTGTACAGAGTTAAGGCCCTTCGTGATATCATACCAACATATGCATCAAATGTAGAAAAAGGCTTAGAATTCCTGACAAAAGACATGGGTGAGGATCGGTGGCTTTGCACATTGATGGTAAATACGTACTAGGCTTTCAGAATTCGTTTGAAGAAACAATCAATTACATGCTTCGTCTTCGTCATGAACATCCTCTGTCTGTATTTGATCCTTGTATTGCTTATGATTTTTGGTTGTTGCTTCTGTAGTCATACGGAAATTCGTTATATGATACACCCGATGCAGCCAATACTATTTTACCTTAAACTAGCAAAAAATGTCGACAGTCTGCCAGATTCTTGCAATTCAGATCTGACTTTGTACAGAATTCGACTCCAAATTGCACTATAATCTTAGCATTGAATTTTTATTAATTATTTGTTTCAACTACTAGCATAATGTTTGTTACATCACTACTTAAATATGTTACTCTACATTACATAACATTCGATATTTCATAAAATTTGTCAATTATTAAAATGCTATATAGAATAAAGTGAAACCTGTCTTACTCGGCATCTCCTGCCAAATGCGACATATTTTTTGGTCTCAAAGGCTGCTTTGAAATGCTTTTGAAACCTTTGTATTCCAATATCCTGAATAATCCGCCCCTTTTTTGTCCTATTGTGCATCGATTTAGAAAGGTTACACTGCATTTGAAATTCGATTAAAATTCTTACTAAAGTTTCTGTATTCCTATTAATAATTTTAATGTTTTGATTTCATACAGGTTCAGAGTGGATGGAGGATTGACTATTGTGCTGCGTCCTGTAATTACACAAACTGTCCTGTGGAGTTCGATGAATTTTACACCCAAAGACGTCGATGGGTTGGTTCGACCTTAGCCAATCTTTACTTACTTTTGAAGGAATCCAAAATTGTGCGAAAACTAAACCATGGTGTTTCGTTATGGTTTCTTGTATATCAAACCGCTTTACTCGTATCAACAGTTTTGGGCCCTAGTACAGTTATACTTATTATTTCAGGTATAACTTAGGTTTTCGAAAAAGAAAAAACTCCATTTAAAAAATGTTAAGTAGATAGATACTAATATTTTCCTAACTGAAGACCCCATTCTGCCATCCTGAGATCTGCAATAAAAAGTAAGGGTCACAATGCTTGTTTTTTCCTAGAATCAGGTTCAGTTTGTAAATAGATCTTGCATAATCTGCGCTACGCGTTAATACAATACATATATATGTACGTGAACATACTATAATTGATAGAAAAAGAAGGGAAACGGGGAATGTGTCAAAGAGACAACGACCCAAATATATTACAACAACGAAAATATATTATAATGTTTTCGTATTCACACATTATTTCCATGAAGAAAAAATCTTATTCGCGACAAGATGAACAAAATATAATGTTTAAGATTAGTCAATAAATTAGGACGTCACAAATAAATTTACTGTTGTCAGCCGAAAAAGCGAACCATCCTTTATCCGACTCTTCACTTTTCAAATGCAATATCAAATTGGGCCGTGACAGAAAAAAAGTTTTTCACTTCAGGACATGCTCATCCGTATTATTGTTGAATGTTTTTCCGTCAAGTAAGTAGTACTGCAGCTATATAATGACAAAACAGCTAACAATATTAAGTAGAAGAAAGAAAAAGACACGGGAATAGGGGCAACTAGTTCTGACAGCCACGAGAAAAGAGAAGACATGATTAAGAAATTAACCCTTCTTTACCACTCTATGTTGTCGTATCTCTTATATTATACTGAGTTTTTAAACTGCCTTCAACACACAATTTGTCTACAATATATCCCTTTAAAGGCTTTCCATTTAAAAACCTGTTTACCCGTCTTCAACATGGAATTAACTCATCCGCCACATGTTGAGCTCTTTAGACAAGCGTTTAGGCACAGGCTAATACAAATATGGTTGTTTACACTTAACGTAGTATACAACTACTGTTTACTTGTGTGAAATAAATATAACAAAATAAGAAAAATGACAGTAAACAAAATGGTTTAAAATTACAGGCCACAAATCTTCAAGTCATTTATGAATCTAAATTTAAGCTGTATTTGCACCGATTAATGGCAAATGATATTTTGCAAAACGATAAAATTTTACAAAGTGGTATTTTTCTGACAGGTGGATTAGCCTATGCATGGGGACTGGGCACCGTAGAAACAGTGATAGTTCAATTTATCATTGTTTTGCTCTTTGGTATAGTATGTTTGAAAACTTCGAAGAAAACGCAGTTGTTGGTAAGTGCAATACATATTCATTAAGAAATGAATTGTCTTATTTCTTAGTTGATCTTTTAAATAACCAGACAGTAATTGTAAGAATAGTTTGCCAGTTGATTTTATATTTGTAAACGATCCCGCATCCATGAGATAATAAACATGGATGTAGCGTTGCTCGACATCCAGCAATGAATTCCGCTTAAACCGGTGCTAGGGGCCGTCTTGAACTTCATACTATGAGGTATGAGCATAGCTCATTGTTGAAGGCCTCATGGTGACTTCAAGATGAAGAACAACAATAAAAGCGTTGTTCCATTGCTTGTTTGTCAAATATTTGTGGAGATTTTGTCTCATTTGCTTTTACTCTATATCCCTTCATTAAATGATTAAGAAAACTAACCCTAGGCCTTTTGTGAACAGTGCTGCACTCATGAACTATGAAAAGTAAAGATATTACGTTTACCAACACAAATAGTACTAGTATTTATCTTAAATATTGTCTTATATCGCATTTTTATCGTTGTAATATATCTATTATACAAATAGACATTTTTGGGGTAGATCAAGAGTTTATTACCTTGCTGATAAACACCGGCTGTGCCGAAACCGGACTTGTCACGGGCAGTTTGACAGGTGCCTGGCATAGATTAAATAATTCTTACCGTACCGGAGTACCTGAAGATACCACAAGTTTTTGTTGGAATTCATACTTCATGTGCATCATATTTGAAGCGTTGTTTATCATTTTATCTATTTGTTTTTCCTTCGTCAAGTTGTCGGTACTTGTGATGCATTTGATTTGTCGTTTTTTTATATTTTTGGTACTTTGAATTTCGTCTACGCCGATATATTGAGAGAAGACAAACGGTACAAAAGAAATAACTAGGATAAACCAAAACAAACATGAATCATTCATGTTTTGTGAAACATCACAAAATTAGAGGTTACTCCTTGAAAAACGTGTACAGCATAACAAAATTGACTGTTTTATTGTGCAACTTTGGTATTATTGTATTTACTAACTCGACACATCCTCTGGTGATTCGATTTATAAGTTTGACCTACAACCATATTCTTATCTTACTGGTTGGAAAGTATACTTTTGCGTCAGTCCGAAAATAAACAACAGCATTTGCACCTTAAGAATGCTATAAGCTTGCTTTTTTGTACTACTAGTGAGTTGAACGTTCAACTCACGTGCCTAGTTTTTCGATTGAAGTAATTAATACTAAACATCAAATCCGATAGCTGGATAAATGTTGTCCAATATAAAATTGAATAAATCATAATATTCACCCATGATTTCAATCAAAACAATTTATGCGTATGGTTATAACATCAAAACGTATCATAAAAGTACCATAGTATATCCCGTCAGCCATAATCATTCTTATCCTAGTTATGATTTTAATAACGCATTTTTTGTTATCTCCGGTAGACAAGTACTTGATGGTCATGGCCAGCCCGTAGAAAAATGTATTTGTTCGCTGGTCTTAATTGATTCGTAATAAGGATTTATCTTTATGAAATGGAACTTTAGCAAATTTACTTGTTCGATTGTGTTCATAGGGTGCCTAAGAAGAAAAATGTAACCAGACATTCCAATCATCCTATTGCTTCTAATGTGTTTTTCGTCGGGTAACATATTTTGTGCCATCTTTGGGGTTTAAGGTCTTCAAAATGCTTTGATTCGATCTGCACTGCAGTTGTTGAAATGACCATCTGCAGAGGTTAATTTTCAGGAACATAGGTATTAAGATATTTAACTTCGTATGTTAATGTTTGCTTCGGCGTTGCCACTGTCCTCTTTAATATGAAAAAGAAAGGAAATGGGGTAAATGTCAAGGAGACAACATCCTATATCCCGGTTAAAACGACCCAAAACCTAAATGTTCAATTCCCAGTCTTCTGTAATTCACCTGTAAATATCACGTAAATGAGCTGGAAAGCTATTACACAAAGGTAGTGTGCTTTGTCTCTCTAATGAGTGTTATATAACGTGTGAATAATATAATTACATTGTTTTTTATGCGTTTATATGTTTCTCAAACAAATTTTTGTGTTGATGCTAAATCCTACAGTGTACAAATCCATACTGTTTCATGTATTCGATTATTCCTAATAAAAGCCCACATCTGATCTTGTAGATTGCTTAGTAAACTCTTTTCAATTTGCTAAAAGTATTAGAAAATTTGCGGTCAGTTTGAATAATTTTTGTTAAACGTCAAGTCTCCTGTACAGAGTCTGTCCTTACGTCTTTTGTTAATGCCAAATCTATTCATTATTTAAATTTAATGATGCAAGTTATCGTAGTAACAAATAATTGTCTACGAATAATTCTACAATAATCAAGGTAATTTGCTCTTTTTAAGGCCAGAAATTGAAAGCCGTTTTACACAAACTGTTAACGACAACAAATACATAAAGGGTATTTCATATACATTAAACCCAAGTCTGTTCTTGGTCACCATAGATTTTGTGTTGTTCCTGTTCTGAATATTATTTTGTAATCTTTTAATATTTACAATACTTTTTAAACTCACAATTGTTCTGATCTATAAAAGATTCGAAACCGATTTAAACTTGTGTTTTATTCTATTATATTTTGCTTGCTTTTCTCAGACAGCAAAGATTCTTACATTCGCATATGCTTTGGTCATGATGGCCGTTGTTGTTGGAACTGCTGAACAGATTGTTGAAAATTTAGCAGGATTGCGCCAGAAATCCTCAATAGTAGGGAATGATACTATAGAACCAACATACAGCCCTGATTGTGAGTAAATATGTAACTAAAGTGTAAAACTACGTTCACATATACAGTTTGAAATCGGTGAGAAAATCATGCAATAAATTATAAATAAAATATTCACAGAACAGTATTTATGATATAGATAGCGGTGATTTATCGAATTTTCTCAGTAAAATAAATGTCATATTGTCACCGGTGAAAATAAAGGATTTCTATTCACTGGATGATGTCTTAATGAAGCGACGTCACAATATCTCTTCAATGTTGTCGTCGAGTAAAGAGCTGGCATGTTGAAATAATTTACACCTATAATCTCGGGTTTTGAGTAGAAAATCTATATAATAAAAAGCATAACTAATCGACAATCATGAATATCGATAAAAATGTCGCTCTTGTCGATCAACGAAGTGGATTAAACTCTTTGCGGCTGTGTTGTTCGGCTCTTGTGACATTTTTATTGATATTCACGACGGTTAATTAGTTATACTATAATTCTACGTTAACAAAATAAAGAATAATTTGAAATAGGGTGAACAAATATATGTAAAATGAGTTACATAAAATGAGCTTGAACGACCCCAGCTATGCATGCGTTTTTGTGAATAACAGATAAAAGAATTGATCAAAGAATTTGTGCCATTACATAATATTACATGTCTTAAAAAGTATTTTTTATATCTAACTAAATATCAAAGTCACTATATATTTTCATACAAAGTCTGTAAAATCACAATTCACGATTGTTTGAATATTGTATTAAAGAAATAAATATGAACAGATAAACAGAAAAGATACAACATATCATATTGATTTTTGTTTCAGCAATTAGTGATGACCTACCAATATCAATAACAACAATATATTTTGGAGGTCTTGTTGGACTCTTTCTTGCTACAGGACTGTTACATTTGACAGAGTTCTACTGCCTTTTCCAAGGATTTTGGTTCCTGCTGTGTCTTCCCTCCGGTTACATTATGTTAATTGTGTACAGTATTTGTAATATAACAGACAGGTCATGGGGTAAGAGGAAATCCTGATAAAAGTTACCAAGTCCTAAATTATTTAAGCTCACTTGACCCATAGTTTCAGTATGTGATATTGTTAATACTTTTGGTACTGTAGTCATCAGTCCGTGCTTCCGTTACCTTTTCATAGTTAATTTTCTTCTTTGAACCGACACAAATTAATACTCTGGGTGGTTCTTAATAATTAATAGTCTCTGCTTGAATTATCAAAATATTATTTTGATGCTGTCTTTCAAAAAAATATGGTTGTCTGCCAGAATTAAGGCAATGTATGCTCTTTTCTCATGTGTACACTTTGCTTATAACTATTATCTAAATTTATGTAAATTCTAAAACTAAAGTTTAACTCCTTCCATCGTAGTTTTGTCCTTAGCGATGTTTGATATAACTGCCTTTTTGATTTTCTTTGGTTTTATGCATTTTAAACATTTTTTTTAATCGAGGATTTCCTATGTTTGGGTTCTAGTGCTGCTAATGAGGAATTAATTTCCGAAATCCGAAATGGCCATACAGCTCATTAAAATTGGTTGCAGTTGGAGTTAAAATATGTGTTATGGTCTCATGTTCAGTTACTCCATATCCTATCGTAAAACAGTAAAAGCATGCAAAATATATTTTTAATTTCTCCATTGGCAAGTGAATATATACAAACCATTCCAGACTTTTCCTGCAATGTTTTTTGGCTTTTCATTAATGGTAACTATTGTATCAAAGCTAGCTGTAGCTGTCAGTGCGGCTCATAGTTTTACATTGTTCGACCTACAAATGTGTAAAGGTCATACATTCAACAACTCTTTTGACATTATTGAGGTAATTTTATAACTAGCTTTATAACACCGAAGTTACTGTTAATTTAATTTCTGTGACAACTTATGTTTCTTCATTGCAGATAAAATCGAAACATTTTTAAGACCATAAAACAAAGATTTGTAAAATTTGATAGAGAATAAATAACCATGATATGCATCAGGGAGATACTCCTTGGTTTTAAGGAAAATTTTTATAAAATTAAGATATTGCAAATTAAACGGAACAATATATATAGATTTTATTTTGGTCGAAACAATCAGAAATACGACACCGGTGCTGCTCACAGGTGTATGCTCTCTATATTTTTCAGTTATGGTGTACTTGTGCGTGAGAGAATTTCTCATATGGATATACTATTGATACTTTCAAATTTTGGCATTTATTTTATTAATTTCGAAATGTAATCCAGACCACCTGTTTTAAGTGCCCACATCTCACTATTTTATAACGCCAAGTTTTCTTGCATTCGACTTGATGAGTGCCCTGTGTTTTTCTATATGTTGTAGTTGTCCACTAGCTTAAGACACTAGTGATTTTGTCGGGCAAATGATGACAGTGATTGTAAGAACACTTTGCCAGTTTAATTGATGTTTGTTGACAATCCCGCACCCATGACCAAGAAAGACATGGATGTAGCTTTGCTCGACAATTAGCAAAGAATTCCGCTTAAACCGGTGCTAGGGGCCGTCTTGAACTTACTATGAGGTATGAGCAAAGCTCATTGTTGAAGGCCTCATGGTGATTTCAAGATGAAGAACAACAATAAAAGCGTTGTTCCTTTGCTTGTTTGTCAAATATTTGTGGAGATTTTGTCTCATTTGCTTTTACTCCATATCCCTTCATTAAATGATTAAGAAAACTAACCCTAGGCCTTTTGTGAACAGTGCTGCGCTTTTTTACCATGTATTTATAGAGACTTTGTCTCATGTGCATTCACTCCATATCCTTTTATTCACCATTTGCACTAAACTGTTGGAAAGTGTATTTTTATTATCATGTTTTAAATGTGAAGGAAATTGTATTATACCATACAAAAATAGTGATTGAAACTATAAAAAATTATGTTGTTTATAGCTGTTCTTAGATCGTTTACCTATCTCTTCATACATTTTTTGCAAAAGATGTCAATCACAAAAAGCAAACAATGAAAACAAAAGTAATAGTGGTAGTAGTAACACCTTAGGCTATAGTAATATTTTTTTTAACTTAATGGACATACCATAACAAAAATTCGCTATTGTTTCGGGCCGATGATTGTAATTCTGGTATTTTCAGGTAGTATTATTACTTGAATTGCTTTGAAGTTAGATATTTTTAATGAAAACTTATGGTTTGCCTAGCTTGTACTGGACACCCGAACTTCATAAGTGCCCGTACAAACAACGGTACATTGCCGGCTCTTCTAATTGTTCTACTAAAGAACTCTCTATTATCCTTACTAAGATTTTGACTGCTGTGGAAGAAGGCCAGCAAAAATACTGTGATATTGTTTACTCATGTAGTAGAACCAATCATATGTGGGTTCTCAACAATTCAAAATATCTTCTGAATAACTTGAAAATCCGGTCACTTTCAAAGATGAACTCGTAAAATACATTCGATTTTCGTACACTCTAAACTACTCTTCAACATTCAAAATTAAAAATTCGTTTGATTGATCTTATCATCATTTTATTTGAATAAAGCCCGTTCCAAGTCAGGAATAAAATGTTCTTTGTCAGGTAATGTGTTCTCGATACTGTCGTACGCCTTACGGATTTTCCTTACTGGTATCTTCCTCTAATTGCTTCGGACTTTTGTTGTCACTTTTATTTGAAATCTTCTGTTCTAGTGATATGTTTTATCAGCTTAAAAAATATCCGTTGTTTAAGAGGCCGAGTGGTGCGTAATCCTACAATTTCCGTTGTTACTTCTGTTATTTTAATGTTCATATATAAATTTATTATGCTTCGTGACTCTACAAAACTGACTGCTGACCTCTCCAAAAATCTTATTTCCATTGTACCGAATGCTTTACAGAAGTCAACACCATCATTCTTGAAAATGTTTCGTTTAATTGTATTCAGTGAAAATAATTAAAGGAAAACCTTAAAAGGTCCAATTTGGCGTCCAACTGTTTGATTATGCTAAAATTTGTCGGTATTTTTCTCGTTTGAAACAATTATGAAAAAGTGATTACCCAAGAAATAAATATGAAGCAAAACACTCGTTTGGAACAATTTCTAAAATACTTTGTTTACCTTATAAAAACCATGCATACTTATTTCCAATTATTTTATACTTTCGTATGTGATGTTGATGTGTATGTGAATTGCAATAATTAAAGGAACCCGAGAAGATAAACAAGAAAATACAGTAAAGAAAAATTCAACTTGGTATGAGACCATCGGAAACGTCCTTAGGCAGATATTTTTGTAAGTACTGTTTTGCTGTTATATAACCGATTCATTACTTACTGTGGAAGTACTTTTATTCCTGGACACCAATTTTCGTGGTTTTCATAAAAATCACTATTTTGTTGGTACTTAAATTCGTGTTTTCTAATTCTATGCATTAAAACTTAAGGGAAAAATGCATTTCGTTGGAAACTTAATTTCGTGGTTTTAGCTAGCCACGAAATCCACGAAAATTGGACCCCCACAAACAATAGTACTTTCACAGTATATAGATGGCGTTGAAAAAATTATTCCAGTGAAAGAAAAGTAATAATTCAAGAGTTTTGGTAGTTCTGGTTTTATCCCTTTAAAAGCAGTATAATATTTTGTCCATGAACCCCTTATGTTTGTCTTTAGTTTTTTTTGTGTCCATCTTTATGAGCATTCAATCAAAATTACATTAAATCTCATTTATTCAAGCTGAAAATCTGACCTTGCTAATATTAAACAAACGAAAAAAATTCAGGAAAGTTAACAAAATGTTTAATCACTTTTCTGAAAAAAAAACCATCAACCTAACATGTAATGCCCATCGTTCCTTTCATCAGCTCTGTGAATGCCGCAGTATTTGGAAATCCCTCTTTCCAATTTGCATATTCTTTCAGTATAAATTTCCTCGACCTACCACCAAACACCTTTATAACAACAAAGCTTAGTTGGACAAAACAGAGATTATAATGAAGTTTTACTGTACTACTGAGCTACGTTTTATCATTACGAATAATCAATAATAAAAAGCACTTATCAAAAATATAATGCACACAAAGCATGCATCTATAAATACAGTCCGCAAAGATAGTTTACAAGAAACAAAAAATAAAAGAATTACAATATTTTCCAATTCAGAATGTTCAGAAAAGTCAAATGACACATACAAACAAAGACCAGTAGTTCATTCAATGCAAAATGTTCCAGTGTAACACCGTAACTGTGAAATGAAGTATTAAATTCTTTCACTTTATAATTGATAAGAACAGAATTTAATACCTGACAAAACAAAATAACGGCACCGAAGAAGAAATATAATATTATAGGAATAAAAGTTTTTTGTTGAAGTTTATCGATGTGTAAACGCGGCCGACTCACTCACAAACTAAATAAAGTCCGAAGAATTTAATGTAGAGTTTGTAAGCGAAAGGCCGTGTTAACACATCCATAAACCCCTCCAAAATTACTTTCATTTTTTTTATAATTCCAATCCTTTGGACTCAAAACAATGTTTTCATTGAATTTGACGTTACCACACACTGCACTATTGAACTGGCAAAAGGCGTTTATCGAGACAATAACTAATTTGTTTTTATGATGTTGACAAATGAAATTTGACGTTGTATTAGCAGTTGGCTTTTTTAATTGAAACTCTCTAATTCCTTTATATATAGTTGCTGCAATAATCAAAGTGATAAAAAAGATGATGGTAGTGGTAACAAAGGAAAAGAATTAGTCAGCCATGACTCTCCAGCAACAAGAAGACGTTCGCCATCAGACGCAAGTGAATTTGAGATAAGTCTGACGAGATCGTTATCGCATACAGGACGACCGTCTACTATAAAGGAGGACGAAGAAAGGTCAGATGAGCAAATCAGTCAAGGTAAAAACAAAATACTGGTTCACAAAAATAACTAGAAAAACAGTTACATGTAGAAAAGCTCACTTAAATCATACCCCCGCTCCCTAGTTGAAATCCAGAAAAAAATGATCAAATTTTCAAATAGCTGGGGGGAACAATGGCACTATGAAATGAGCATTTTGTGAAAGTTTTTGTGTATTTCATCAAGAGGTCTGGGAGGAGTTGTCGCCACAAAGGAGGTACCATATGACGAATGAACGAATAGACAGACACCAAGATCAATATATACAATCCGCTAAAATTTGAAATTTGTGTACGGCTTCTGCCTGGTGTAAAGCCCTGATCTGGGCTTATTTTGGATTTACTTCTATCCTCTCGAGGATATTTGTTATTTAATATTGTTTCTTTTTTTTACAGAGAAATGCTTGGTTCTTATCTGAATGAAAGAAACATAAGTTGTCGAAAAGCCATTTTCAGAAACTAAATTTACTGCAATTTTTTTGTTTTTTTGAAAACTGATATACAGTATTGAATTCATACAAGACGTATAATTTTTTGGTATACAAAAATGTATACTTTATTAACAACTGTTGTTTGTTTTTTTTGTTTTGCTTGAAACACGATGAATATGTAACGGTTATGTCGCTCTCCTAAATTTGATCACTGGAAAACGTTACATTTCATACAACATAAACGTCTGAAAAATTGTTCGTAGATATAAGATGAATCATATGTACGGTACATCCGCAAAAGAATACCGAAGAAAAAAATGAGGAAAGGGAAAATTCTAAAATAATACATCCAAAATCACGGCAATTCATATCCAACACGAATTGAGACAGTATAACGAAGACAAAACAAATAAACAAAAACAAGGACGCCACACAACTAAACAACTAGCTTTGTGAACCTCTACAAAAACTTTGGTATCATCAGGTACTCCGGAAGAGAAATCATGATCTGGTCCACGAGTTGCACCCGCCACACTACGATTTGATTTGCTTCATATCTGTAAAATGTAATTCATTGTGTAAAAGAAAGATTGTATGCTTCTTGTTCTTTAACAATTTGAAATGGAAATTTTATATTAATATCATGTATGATCAGTCTCAACAGAGTATATTTATGGAGACGAAGATGAGATAATTAAGGTCGAAGACTGGATAGGACAAATAGATGCAGGCTTAAAGGCAAGTTGAGCAAGGCGCTTTATAGAAAGATAACTTGAAATCGAAAACAATGTTATGATTTAGTCTTTACTAGTAACAGCCTGGTTAAAAATGCTTCTTGGCACACATACAGGCCTCTCATTGATACTGCCGATGTCTACTGAATTTTAATGATAATTCTTGACCAAACACTTCGGGAAGTTTTGAGTTTGATTTTCTTCCGTAGTTCGAAGTGATCTACCAGCAGACTAGGCTCCTTGAGCTAGCCGGTAGTTTAGCGGCGATCACGCCTTGACCCATCTTTCAAAATTACGTATTGTCTTTTTCTCTCCTTTCAAGATCGTGGTCATGGAGTTAGTAGTCCAACAAGAACAACAATAAAAGCGTTGTTTCTTTGCTTGTTTTTACCATGTATTTGTAGAGACTTTGTCTCATGTATATCTACTCCATATCCTTTCATTCACCATCTACCTATAATGGGTTTTATTCGTATGTTTTTATACCACCGCAAAAAAAAGGTGGTCGTATAATGGTATGGTGCTGTTGTCGTCTTCTGTAGACACTTTAGTTTACTGTAAATAACTTAGTTTCCAGGTGATCAATCCTTCTGAAATTTTAACACAATATTCCTTGGCACAAATGGAAGGCTGGAATTGGTTTTGGCTACTGGGCCAAATTGGGTGTTATCACATATTTGAATGTAGAATCTTTATTATTTATCAGATTTTTATGGGATTTCTTTCAGTGTGCTCCTGAGGAAATTTCACATCTGCAGTATGCCAACGGATTTCAGGTGGCATGTAGCGTTCCTGAGATAAATGGGCACAAAAGGGGTGAATCCAAAAAATAAAAAAATAAAACAAAATAAGTCCGATTTTGATGCAGTTTTTTTCAATGGATTCCTTATGAAAAATTAACACAGCATGCTCCTGTTAGATTTTTGGTAACTTGTTTCCTTTCCTAGCTATGAGGGGCTGAACGGGGCCAAATTGCATATTTGCAGATTACCTAAAATTTTATCCTTCATCTAATTTCGATGGGATTTTTTTTCTATGGATTCCTCTTGATATAAGCTTTCGGAGTCATGTCAATGGATTTGGCGAAGAACTTACTGTTTCCGCGCTACAAGGGGTCAAAGGGACCAAAACTGCAAATTTGCAGAATACCTGATTTTTAAAATTTTTGATCAGATGTCGATGGGACTTTTTTATTCCTCTTGATATAAGCTTTCAGTAATGTTTCAACAGATTTGGCTTAGCTCTTACCGTTTCCGTGCTATAAGGGGTCAAGGGGCCAAACTACAAATTTGCAGATTACTGAATTTTTTTTATTTTTGATCAGATTTCGATGTGATTTGAGTTTTACCCTTGTCCGTACGTCCGTACATACGTCCGAAATTTTCGTCAAGGAATTCCCAGATCGTGTATGCAGGAATGATTCCATATTTGGTATGAAGCTTTGTTATGATGAGTTGTACCGTGTCTCCCCTTTTCAAGTCTGTCAATCATCTAATTCCTGTTTCCGGAGATATCTGTATGGCGGGGGCATCTGTGTCCCATGGACACATTTTTTTGGATACCTCTTGATATAAGATTTCAGTAGTATGTGATGGATTTGGCGTAGCTCTTACCATTTCCGAGCTATAAGGGGTCAAAGAAGAATCATAATGAATTATAAGGGCTAATTTTTATTTTCCTTAGTTTGTGCCCAGCTAATTACTGGGTCTCGCCCCTTATTGTGTTTATCTAATTATTGTGTCAAGCTCTTAAGTATGTTCACACTCACTTTAAATTACATTGTGTCAAGCTCATAAGTATGTTCACAATCACTCTAAATTACACTTGTTCAAATTTCAGTGGTCGACATGCTGCGGTCGTATCATGCTGCGCTCGGCGTAGCCCTTTATTATACCGCAGGGAAATGGAACAGATAAAGGGGATGTTTTGGTACCCATAATCCGGTTTAACCCTACCGCTGGCTTTTGCTTGTACCGGTACAAAGGCCCACTGTCCCGAGTTCCTATCATTGTCTACGCTTGCCATATGTCTTATTCCTGTTTTTCCTGTGTAGTCTCCTGAAAGATTGTGGCATGTAATTATAATTTTCAACCATTGGAGGTGTTTCCTATTATCAATTTTATTACAATTACCGTTAATTTCCTATTGTTGTTCATGTTTTCCTTGTGCAGTTCCTTGATACATTGTAGCATGTGATTGTGTTTTTAAAAACGACGATTTACCAATAGATCGGCAAACGAATACCGAAGCAAAAACGATGAAAGGGGGAAATTCCTAATTCAAAAATCTAAAATCACGACGATTTATATACAACATTTATATCCAAACATTTATTTGTCTCCATTGAAGTCATTTGATTATATTATATCTGAAAAAAGGAAAACTTCTGTTTCTCAGAGTATTTGAGAACGGAAACACGGGTATTGTTTGTTTCCCTGGGAATTAGTTTATACTGGCCTTGTATTGAACATCACAGTAATGCAATATCATAAAACGATTGTTTGCATGGAACATTTATTTCACAGAAAGCGAATTTATGAAGACATCACGACAGTTACTAAAAAGTAATGTTTGTCTCCATGTAATATAACTTTATAAATTATCTCTAATAAAGAAAATATGGTACTTTCGAGTTAGATATTCTAACCCAGAGAGTTGTTTGACCTTTAAATTTGAAACATCTAGGCAGCAGTTCAAAAATGTAACACATAGACACTGTACTTTTCCCTGGCACAAAGAGAAAAATAAGTTAAATGTAATTTTTAGTGCGCCCGGCAATATTTTTGTCAGTTTAAGTATAGACAATTGCAGATGTTATAGTACACGGTACCTTCGATATTTTGTTGTTCAAAAGTATATTCGGCATTTTTTACCCAAATACTCTTATATCGACATTTTTCGGATGCTTCATTTTACCTTATATGTTACCATATACAATTACCACCCCAGATAGTGTTTGACCCAGCGGTTTCTCTCCCCGAGATAATAAGGTCACCCGAGAGCTTGCTCGAGGGTGACCTTAATTTCGAGGGGGAGAGAAACCGCTGGGTCATACACTATCTAGGGTGGTAACTGTTATATTATATCGAATTTTCTTGCTTACCAGATGACCTTCCTATGCGACCCAATGCTAACCGGTTGACCCAGCGAAATCTCAAATGTCATGTGACATGATTTAAACAAATCAGATTATATATTTTTAAATGAGTATACAATATCACTTATTTCCAAAGCTTTAAATTACAGGCCGAATATGTTCCACTGTTCAAAAAACATGGTTATGACGATACCAGTTTTATAGCTGGTATGACAGAAGTAGACCTAAAACGAATCGGTATAAAGAAGCGAACACAAAGAAACTTACTAGAAAATCGGATTAAAGATCTGCCAGATTTCCTGTTGGAAGCAGCTGTACCAGTAAGTATCCGTAATACGATTCAGGAGTGGAATATATAGTTATGTGCCTGTGCCTCCAATATCATTTGGTAGTCTTCTAACCATACGTCATGTTACAATGTCAACATGTTTACAACATATAAAAATACAAAGGTACTGATAAATCCAATCCACTCCCATTCATATTTCATTAAATAGTTACATTTACGTCTTTTCCAGTGTGAGCCAATATCGATATATTTACTTTACATTCACAAAAAACAGTTTTATATTTAAGCTGAAAATGTCTCGATATATTTAAAATATGCACAAGCCATTAAATATAACGGATTAAATTTCTTAAATCGTGAATGCAATATCCAAATAATTTTTTAATGCAAATCACTTCATGAGTCATATTTTCTACTACCATTTCTTGATTATCTAAAACTATTCTCAATAGGATTATTTAGATGAGATAATTAAGGTCGAAGACTGGATAGTACAAATAGATGTAGGCTTAAAGTCAAGTTGTGCAAGGAGCTTTACAGAAAGATAACTTGAAATCGAAAAAAAAATGTTATGATTTAGTCTTTACTAGTAACAGTCTCGTTAAAGAATACTTACCGGCACACACAAAGGCCTCTCACTGATACTGCCATGGTCTACTGAAATTTTAATGATGATTCTTGACCAAACCCTTCAGGAACTTTTGAGTTTGATTTTTAACGGACAATGGGTAATGGGTTCTAGTACTGCTGATGAGGAATTAACTTCCGAAATGGTCATACAGCTCATTAAAATTCATTGCAGGTGGAGTTAACAAATGTCTTATGTCTCATGTTTATATACTCGATATCCCCGAGGGAACGCCGAGGTATAGAAATGGGACCTAGTATCTCTGGCTTGCGGGGTATGACCCCTCCTAAACGGGGCTGACCCCGAGGGAACCCTGGGATATAGAAATAGGACCCAGTATTTCAGGCTGCAGGGTACAACTCCTCCAAAACTGGATGTCCGTGATTGTGCGGGATGCATAAATACACAACTCATCTTCCGGATGGGATATAAACTCAGGTACACGTGTTGAAATAATGCGACGCTTTCTGCACGTTATAGTACCAATGTAGCCAGCTCTTTTTTGAGTTGTCCTTATGTGATTGGTTACAAGGCTAAATTCCCCGCCCCTTTCGATTTCTCCCTTCTTTTCCAGTGGCAGTCAGAATTTCCCGTCCCTTGACCCTTTCCATACCCGAAAGTAATTTTCAATTAACAAACTTGCTCTCGTCTTGATATAGCTGAAATATTGCTCAGTAGACGTTAAACAATATTCAATAAATCAATCATTTACTCCATATCCTTTCGAAAAATATTTAAAACAGGAGTTTGTCTACAAACCCCTGCGTTGAGATGTATGCTCTTTATTTTTCCTAGATATGGTGTACATGTACATGAGATTATATCTCTTGTGCACACTTTATTTATAACTATTATCTAAACTTATGTTAATTCTAAAACCTAAGGTTTAACTCCTTCAATCGTAATTTTTTCATTAGATATATTATTGATTACTAGCATTCGGATTTCGTTTTGTCTTATGCATTTTAAACATTTTTTGAAATTGTGGATGTCCTATGTTGTGGTTCTAGTGCTGCTGATTAAGAATTAATTTCCGAAATGGCCACACACCTCATTAATATCAATTGCAGTTTGAGTTAAGGTATGTGTTATGCTCATTTAGTCCATATCCTTTCGTAAAAAGTAGAAACTTATGTTATTATTGTGATCTAAGTGATATCTTAAAATAACAGTGAAGAGATGAGGTATTATTCTGAAATGATTGACTAAAAAAGGTAATGTTAGCTAAGTGTCTGTGGATGACATTTTAAATCTATTGATTTTTAGCTCACCTAGTTATTGTCAGATCGAGCTTTTGCCATCACTTGGCGGTCGTCGACTGTCTGTTGTGAGCTTTTCATTCAAGGATCTCCTCTGAAAACACGACGCGTTCTGGAATCAAACATTGTCACATTAGTCTGACAGTTTCAAACCCAAATATGATAGCTGCTAGCGGAAAACATAACTTACAATTGGACCCCATGGAAATTCTCCTTTCAAACCATTAGCCATTTTAAACAAAACCCGATCACAATTGTTTTTGTATGGTCCCTTTAAAAATAAAGTAGAGCTGTCGGCAAAGCCAGACTAATACCCCCCGCAACTGCATTTGAGTACCAAGGCATTTCATTTTGAAATTTTACCTTCAACCACATGGTAATTGAAAACGTCAAAGTCAAGGTCAGAGTGACCTAAATTTGGAACGAGACACATCGCCTCCCTATGATGCATCCACACACCAAGTTGGAAAATCCTAGGTGATACGGTTCAAAAGTTCTGCTCCGGACACGAAATGTGCATGGTTTTACTATCATAAAGGTCAAGGGTCAAAGTCAAGGTCACAGTGGCCTAAATTGGTACGCGACACATCGCCTTCCCATGATGCATCCACACACCAAGTTTGATAATCCTAGGTGCTAAGGTACAAAAGTTCTGCTCCGGACACGAAATGCACATGGTTTTATTATCATAGAGGTCAAAAGTTAAAGTCAAGGTCACAGTGACCTAAATTTGGTACGAGACACATCACCTTCTCATGATGCATCCCCACACCAAGTTTGATAATCCTAGGTGCTACGGTACAAAAGTTCTGCTTCGGACACGAAATGTACATGGTTTTACTATCATAAAGGTCAAAGGTCAAAGTCAAGATCATAGTGACCTATATTTGGTACGCCACACATTGTTTTCCCATGATGCATCCACACACTAAGTTTGAGAATCCTAGGTGCTACGGTACAAAATGTCAGCTTCGGACACGAAATGCACATGGTTTTACTATCATAAAGGTCAACGGTTAAAGTAAAGATCACAGTGACCTAACTTTGGTACGCGATACATTGCCTTCCCATGATGCATCCACACACCAAAATTGATAATCCTAGGTGCTACGGTACAAAAGTTATGCTCAGGACACGATATGCACATGGTTTTACTATCAAAAAGGTCCAAGGTCAAAGTCAAGGTCACAGTGACATAAATTTGGTACGCGGCACATTGTCTTCCCATGATGCATCCACACACCAAGTTTGATAATCCTAGATGCTACGGTACAAAAGTTCTGCTCCGGACACGATATGCACATGGTTTTACTATCATAAAGTTCAAGGGTCAAATCAAAGTCACAGTGACCTTAATTTGGTACGCGACACGTCGCCTTCCCATGATGCATCCACACACCAAGTTTGATAATCTTAGGTGCAAAGGTACAAAAGTTATGCTCCGGACACGAAAGGGGACGGACAGACAGACGGACAGACAGACATGGTGATTCCCATATACCCCCAAACTTTGTTTGCGGGGGTATAATAAATATGGACTCCTGATTGAAAGTTTCGTTTCAATCGTACACTTGTATTATTACCTATGAATATTTTGGGAATATTTTTTTAATGTAATTAAAATTCATTTTCGGAATTTTCCGGAATCGAGGACATTAAATAGGGAATGTACTAATTTTTCAATAAGATTGCCTGCTAAAAATTTATATTTGCTTGCCATTCGTCACAACCTATTCCAATATAATAGCCTTGTTTTATTCTATAGGATAATGTAGATAAGTGGCTGATAGACATAGGATTACAACAGTACAAGAAAGCGTTTACAAGATGTCATATAAAACAAACAAAAGATTTAGAACAATTGAAATCATTTGAACGAAAAGATATTGAAAATGAGTTGGGAATCACAAAGTCAGGTAAATCGTATATTTATCAATTATGGACTTTTTACGAAGTCAATATGTTATATATGGACCTGTTAGGTTTATATTGACCGAGGACGAAGTGCGAGGTCAGTATATTCCTAACAGGTCCATATTTAACATATTGACAAAGGCAAAAGTCCATCATTTTATATTACATATTTAGTTTTATGGTATCTCGAAATTTTTGCGGAGGAAAATTTTGTCAATATATCGGAATTTAATTGGAAATAGAACCTTTATTTGATTGCGGGTGTGGATCTTGCATCATCTAGAATGGGTTACATGAGTGCTCACGTAGGATAAATAAATGACGACATTTCTCTTATATTTGCAAATAAAAAAAAACAACAAACAAACAAGTAAGCATTTTTATTAGCGTGTTTACGTGAAGTGTGCAATAAAAAAAAAACATGTGACAACTGTTAAATATATTCATCGATTTCAGTGGTTGCTCTGTAATAACATTTTAATACCCCCTTTTATTTCCCCGTCGTAAACTCCTTTTAATTTGTACAGCATTTTCCAACATTTATTAAAATATTTTTTCAAAAGACCTTTCTTATTTAAAAATTTATAGTCTGAAAGTCTAACCAGACATATAGCGTCAATAAAACTAAAAATAGAAACATAGCGTCAATATACTTAAAAATAGAAACATTGCGTCAATATACCTAAAATAGTAACAACACTGAAATATAATGAATATTCTTACATGCGTATTAGCCAACGAGATTAATAGATTGATTGATTGATTGATGTTTTACGCCAACTTCAGTACATGTAATATTTCAGCTATATTGTGGCGAGAACTGTTAAGTTATTGAACAATTATAATAAATATATAAAATATCAATATAAAACCATTAAAGCTTTATACAAGTAAAACAAGAGTGTAAAATATAAAAAATAAAAAATATAAAAAACATTATAGGAGAAATGACAAACTGTTACAATATTACTGATTTATTTAGTAAGATTTAAATGGATTCTTACTAAATAAATTTATTGCTTTTAAAAATTGAACAATTTTGTCGCCAGCGACATTTGTAAATAGGTCTTTTAGACAATCAGCTGTATAAAAATCACGCCTGATATCGGCAACATCTACACATTCAATTAAAACATGTTGAATTGTATGAGGAAAATTGCATGGAATACATTCAGGTCGATTATCACTGCTGAGCATAAAACTATGTGTTGTTCTAGTATGTCCAATACGACATCGGGTCAACACTACCTGTTCCCTACGGTATTTACCGCAGGAACCGACTTGTTTACCGACGTCTGACTGTATTCCATGCAGTTTATTATTTACTTGCAGATCCCATTTGGCCTGCCATAACTTTAAAATGTATTTAACGATTAAAGGCTTCATGTCAGTGTACGGTACTGGACAATCCGCCATCTCGTCATCTAGTGCATCCTTGGCTTCCTGGTCAGCAATCGTG
This sequence comes from Modiolus philippinarum, assembly GCA_002080025.1. Taxonomy (NCBI): domain Eukaryota; kingdom Metazoa; phylum Mollusca; class Bivalvia; order Mytilida; family Modiolidae; genus Modiolus; species Modiolus philippinarum. Next base: position 101,405 of record MJUU01002527.1, on the reverse strand, counting down.
TTTCCATAGATCCCCACATGACTAGGAATCCAAACATAAATGACTTCTTTGCTTAATGCTACAAGTGATTTGTAGAATTCGGCTATTTTCAAAATAATTGGGTGTTTTGTTTTTCGACTTTCAATTGCCAATAGGCAAGAAAGTGAATCGGAACAAATCATGAATTTATTTGATCGCGATAAAGCTACAAATTTAAGTGCTGAGTAAATAGCGTTAGCTTCAGCAGTAAATATGGAACTAGAGGATGGCAATCGGAGAGTTGCTGCACGATCTCCAAAAACGGCTGCAGAAGCCACTCTGTCTCCATCCTTAGAGCCATCTGTGTAAATTTGCAAGTATTCAGGATGTTCAGATTTAATTCTTGCAAAGTCCTGCTGGATAACAAGAGGATTGGTATCAACCTTTTTGTGTTTGCGTAGTTCAAAATTAAATGTTGGTTTTGGATTCAGCCATGGAGGTTTTTTGGGAGTTTCTATAGGAGCTATTTCATCTAGATTTATATTTGCAGATTCAAGGTGCGGTCTGACACGAAGACCAAAAGGTTGTATAACGTTTGGGCGTTTTTCGTAGTCAGCTTTGTGAAGAGGTTTGAAAACACAGTTGTTAGAAGGATACGCTATAAGCTTTGTTGCATATTGTAAACCAAGTTTAATACGTCTTTCTTCCAAGGATGGTTCATTAGCTGCAACATAGAGACTCTCCACAGGAGAAGTTCTGAACGTACCTAATGAAAGACGCAAACCTTGGTGGTGAACGGTATCTAGTAATTTAATGTATGATTTACGGGCGGAACCGTAAATAAAACATCCATAATCTAGTTTTGACCGAATCAACGATCGATATAAATTCAATAAAACAGTGCTATCCGCACCCCAGTCGGTACTCGACACAACTTTTAAAATATCTAATGCCTTTAGGCATTTGTTTTTAGCATTTTGATATGGGGAAGAAATGAAAATTTACTATCAAAAATTAAACCAAGGAACTTAGCCTCTTTAACAATAGTTGTAGGGTTATTGTATAGTTTAAGCTCTGGGTCTGGGTGCATTTTCCGCTTACAACAGAAATGCATCCCGACTGTTTTGGAGCTTGAAAATTTAAAACCATTTTCAACTGCCCATTTTTCGATTCTGTTTAGACATAATTGCAATTGGCGTTCTGTTATTCATGTTTTTGCCACGATAGTAAATCAGAAAATCATCTACGTAAAAAGATCCATCAATGTTTTCTTTTAAAACCTGGGCCAAACTATTTATTTTGATGCTAAATAGTGTGACAGAGAGGATGCTTCCTTGCGGAACACCCATCTCTTGTTCAAACGAGTCAGAAAATGTAGAGTTGACTCTAACATTGAATTCACGATCCTTGAGAAAATTCTCAATAAAATTTGGTAAACTTCCTCTCAACCCCATATCAAAAAGATCTTTTAAAATGCCATATTTCCATGTTGTGTCATATGCTTTCGATATCGAAATGTTCTTTCTTTAAAAATGCATTTCTGATAAATGTTTCGAATCGAACTAAATGGTCTATTGTTGTACGACATTCTCGAAATCCATTTTGGATGTTCGACAGAAGATTGTTCGATTCGAGATACCAAACAAGACGGTTGTTTATCATCCGTTCCATTGTCTTACAGACGCAACTAGTTAATGCTAGTGGTCTGTAATTAGATGGTTCGGAGTGATCTTTACCCGGTTTTGGAATAGGTACTATAGTTGCTTGTTTCCACATAGGTGGTAGTTTCCCTGTTTCCCAAATTTTATTAAAAAGGTTTAAAAGAATTTCCAGAGTTGTTAAAGGAAGATGTTTGAGGAGTTGATAATGGATATCGTCAGGGCCACATGCCGTGTCATGTGCCTTATCCAAGGATTGTTTTAGTTCATCCATCGAAAATAGTCTGTTGTAGTCCTCTGTATTTTTAGATTTAAAGTTAAGTTTGTTTCGTTCCTTTTGTTCTTTAATTCTCTGGAATGTGGGTCCTAGATTTTTAGAAGAAGAATGTTTCTCAAAAATTTCTCCAATTTTATTTGCAATATCTTTTTCAGATGTTAAAATATCTTGTCCGTTTTTAATGTGATGGACATTAGCTTTCTTATTTTTACCTTTAATTTTTTGCACCATATTCCAGACTTTGTTCATAGGGGTGTGACAATTTAATTTAGAGACAAAGTTGCGCCAAGAAGTGCGTCTTCTTTGTTTAAAGGTTCTTCGAGCTTTTGCACGAAAAACGCGAAAATTGCCAAGATTATCCGTCGTTGGATGTTTATTGAAAAGTTGCTCTGCCTTTTTAAGATTTGTCAGAGCATCATCACAGTCATCGTCAAACCAGGGTTTCCCAGGCCGTTTAGGGTTTGCCGACGTTTTCCGTATAGATTTATCTGCAATGGAAAGTATTTTTTCACTGAAAAGATTTAAGGGATCAAGTACATCTTCAAACAATTCAGATTTCAATTCTTCTCTACATAAATTTTCATAGAGAGACCAATCAGCTTTATCAAATTTAAAGCGTTGTGGCTTTATTCCGGTAGTAGAATAAAGATGCTGAAGAATGATCGGAAAGTGATCACTACTACATAAGTCATCGTGCACTTTACAGGAGAAGTCCAACAGTAGAGATGGGTCAGTTATAGTTGGGTCTATAGCTGAGTAAGCCCCATTCCCAGGATGTAAATAGGTGTTTGAACCGTCATTAAAGATGCATAAACTTTCTTGCGACATTATGTCTTCAATCTTTTTACCTCTGTCATTCAAAGCAGAACTACCCCACAATGGATTGTGCGCATTGAAATCACCCATTATTATATATGGGGAGGGCAGTTGGTCTGTAAATTTTTTAAGTTGACTCAGACTTGGGTTGAAATTTGGTGGTAAATATACAGAACATAATGTGATCGTTTTATCTAAAGAAATTCTCACTGCAACAGCCTGAAGATCGGTTTTTAGATCAACAGTACTGTGGACAATATTGTTGTTGACAAGAATGGTTGAGCCACCAGCAGCTCGTTCATTCTCAGGTACATAAGTGCTGTAGAGGGAGTAGTTCTTTACATTTAACGTATCACTTTTCTTCTGGTGCGTTTCCTGAAGACAAAATGCCGCAGGATTAAAATCTTGAATTAATAAAGTAATTTCAATAAAATTAATCTTAAAACCTCGACAATTCCATTGAATTATATTGTTCATTTTAGTCGTATCGGTGAGATATTTCCCTTTCGGGAAACCGAGGGATGACGAGACGATTGACCACTAACAGACGAAGACCTACTGTGTGGTCGTTCACTTTCGATGTTGTTATCCGGTTCGGATGTATCCATGTGTGAATCTAATGGTCACCAAATGCTTACATCCCACCACGGTTTTTGGCGTGGACCGGATGTTTTAGATGTGCCATTGTCTTCGTCTGAAGACAGGCTTTCATATCTATTAGATGTGCTAATAGATGATTTTTCATGTCTGCTCTGTCTTTGGTTCTGTGCCTTTTTTGATTTGATTTTATCAGCAGATGATGAACGTTCTGTTGATTTAGGTAAATGAGGAGAATGTTTACTTTTCGTTTGCTTTGGAGACGATTGTACTTTAGTAGAAGTTGGAGGTTGTGTTGACTGGGTTGCTGTATTAACTGTTTTCTGTTTAAATTTAGTTGGGGTTACAATTTGTTCTTTAGGAACTGTTTTAACAGACAACTTTTGGGGGTTCTCTTTGTCATATGGCCAAGTCAAAATTGTTTGTGTCTCCATATGCGATAAGGACGGTCGCTGCCTAACTTATCTGCAAATGAAGAAGTTGCTGTTTTAACTGTGTTGGTTGATGAAATTTGACGGGCTTCGTTGCAAGAAATGTTTCTTTCTGTTTTAATTTTTAGAATTTCTTTTTCTTTGATATAAAGTGGACAGTCTCTAGAGGATGACATATGCTCACCGCTGCAGTTTGCACATTTCAGTGGATTACTACAGTTAGTGCCCTGGTGTCCCTCTTCCCTGCATCTAAAACAATTCATCTTGCCCCTACATTGGTTGGTACCATGTCCAAACTTCTGGCAAGTGAAGCATCTTACTGGGTTTGGAAAGAATTTGTCCACTTTTATACCTAAGGGGCCAATTTTCAATGATGTTGGAGGAACTGACGTGTTGAAAGTTAAAAGAAAAGTGTTAAGTTTAACAGTGCTTCCTGATTTTTTGGAAATGAATTTTTGTACTTTTGTAACTCCTTGTGATGATAGTTCGTTACAAATGTAATCATCATCAAGATCTGAGAGATACTGACTTCTATCTCTCATTATACCATGACTGCTATTAAGGGTTCTGTGGGGGGGATGTTGAAACTTTAAATTCTAATATTTTTGACAATTTGAGTAAGTTTTCATTTTGAACTTTAGAGATTGCTTCAATTAATATTTCACCTGATCGCATCCTGGACACGTTTTTCACCGTTCCAGCAATGCTTTGAAAAGTCTTTTGTATAGCAAAAGGGTTGATTTTTGATATTGGTTTATCAGGTGATCCAGTCAACACAATTAATTTTTTCCAACTGTTATCTTCAACTTCTGGGATGGAACCCGTAGATTTTCTTTTTTTATTTGGAACAAGTTGGTTTTGAGAGGTTTGTTGTGCCATGTAATAAGAAAGGAGATTTCACCATTTTTGTCACCTACCCACCACGGAGTGCCAACAGGGGCGATACTTTGATTCTAGGGATCTCCACCAGAAAGTATCAAGTGTTCCAAAGATGGTATACTCAAGTAGAGCGTAACCATCAGGCATTGATGGAAAGCGTACTACTTGATTGACCAATAAGCCACCGCCTTCTCCAGTACCCCTACACTGTATTGATGGTTTAAATCAAGACAAAAATGTTACACACAAGTTAACTTAAACTCAAGTTGGAAAGATATACTGGAGGGCTTGGCGTTACCAGTCGATTGATCGGACCGGGCGAATCCGACCTCCCGTTTAGATGATATCAGAGCCAAAGTAAGATATTGATTCTGTATTCTCAGCCCCACGGGTATTTCATGGCCGTAGCGGGAGTCTGAATACAGGCTCGCACCTACCAGGATCTCGTCAACCATCGACACGGGTCTCGACACACGGCAAACGTGTCGCCTCTGTTAGGAAGACTCATACTCCAAGCTCAGAGGATGCTGCGGGTCTATTCATAAGCCGGGACCGCGCACGGCGGGAGATTAATAGAAACTAATATCATATGTAATATTACTTAATATGTAGGGTAATAAAATAAAAATATAAAAGCCGTAAAAATTGTCATGTTTTAACCTATATTTTTTTGTGATCTAGTAATCTGCTCGTCATATCACCGCAGTGAAAAGATCTAATTGTAATTATTCTGATTATTATGTCACCCCAGACGTAGTCGGGACGACATATTGTTTTTGGTCCGTTTCTTTGATATGTTTCATTATTTTTTTCTTTCTTTCTTCCAAGGATTTTGTCCACGAAGCCCTTCCCAAAATGCATATTTAATACAGAATGTTTTACGAGGTTCCTCTGATCTCACGACGCAAACAATTTTCAGTATTTGCTACTGACCGAATACGAAAAAATATTGGCAAAAAGTATCTTAGGCCACGCCTACTTTGTCAATCAGAATCAATAAAACAAAGAAATATACATCTCTAGAGACTCTTACCGGATCGTACAAATTATTTTACTAATCAATACTATTAAATTTCTCGATTTGTTGAAAATTAACATTCATTTCCAAAATTTGTTCTATTAAATGATTTAATTAGAAAATTACCGATAAAAAGAATAAAAGAAGTTTTGTTTTTGATACAAGAACAAAACTTCCATTATTCTATATATAATAGTAAAATAAGATAAATATAATAGATGAAAGACATGAAAAAATAACCACTGATGAAAAATTGTTTGATTTGTTAACCAGTATAAGATTGTGTTAACATAAAAACCCTAGTCATACGCGATTTATTTAAATTAAAGTTTAATCAAATGATTCACCGTATTGATCTCAACCCATTTTTGAGACAACCAAGAAAGTGAATATTTCTTGAAGTCCGAATGTAAAAATGTGTAAAAAACCAAATAACTAAATATCGAAGCTACCGTGAATTTAAATTCTGCATATGCGCATTTCTACAACTTATATCTCGTCAGTGCAACCAAATGATCAAAAATAGAAAATCTTGTTCAAAGCTGTAAAACGGATGCGTAATCAATGTACACATATGAAATATTTTTGTGCGCAACGTATAGCCAGTTTTCGGATGAAAATTTCTCATAATCTATCGCTAGTATACTGTGAAACAGGATAATTCAACTGAAATTGAGTGAGTTAAATCTGCTTTATTGTGTTCTTTAAGATAATATTAAACTGCAGGCGAGAATACAGGGTACATGTAACTCCATTTATCCCATCGTTTGCTTTTGTATTTATATTTTGTATACAGTTTATATTTCTTTGTACCATGTTTGTTTGGTTTGTGGGAATAAAGATAAATATATTTTGAAAAATGAATACAGTACAAAAAACTTCACTTAGAAGAAATGATTAACCAATGGTGTGTTTCATTCAAATTTAAATTTTGTATGAAATCATACTCTTGAAGATTTAAATAAGCATTTACCTCTTCTACGTACAAGGAATTGGGAATAAATTAACTACTCTTGATAACTCTTCATATATCTTTTTGGAAGACATTTTGAAGCTTTCTTCAGATATTATGTCTACTTCCAAAGAAGTTGATTGAATAATGGAAAATGCAAATCTCATTCAGTAAATTGATAGATCACGGGCCTCATTATTAAATATAATTGTTTTGGTTTTTTTAGCTCATGTAAGAAGATTGTTAGAGGCTATTAAATACTTACGAACACCAACTAAAGGTTTGTTTTTACAATAATGAAATCAAAAGAAGAAATATTTTCGTTTTTTGTTGACATGAGTTTTTCTAAGTTTTGAAGAAACATAGTAAGCACAAAACTGTAAATCATACAAATTGACCAAGGCCTTCTTGAACTTACTAAGAGAATAACAAAATACCGAAGTTACTGTTAATTTATTTTCTGCATATGCGCATTTCGACAACTTATGTCTCATCAGTGCAGATAAAATCAAAACATTTGGAAGTCCAATCACCAAAAACGTTAAAAGCTGATAGAGAACAAATAACCAAAAGGATCTAAATAGAAAAGCCAAAGTTCAGCTAAGGACAGAGCTATGCATGAGGGAGATTCTCCTTAGTTTTAAACAAAATTTAGTAAAATTTTGATATTGCAAGGTTTAATAAAATCGGTTTTCGGGTCAGCACCGAAGTACTGACTACTGGGTTGGTGAAAAGAGTTTTTGCTGAATGCCTCATGGTTTATTCAAGATGAAGAACAATAATGAAAACGTTCCATTTGCTTAATCTTACCATGCATGTATTTATATGGATTCTGTACCATGTACATTTACTCCATATTCCTCTACTTGTACATAAACTCGGACAAAATTTTATACTCGAGTATTTGAAAGTTTTTCCGAGCGAGTACTCGAGTACTCGCTCGGAAATAAGTTGTATGATAATCCTGGCACGAATAATTGCATCACAGTCGCCTAAATTTTAGGTCGTAAATAACAAAAAAAAATATAAATAAAATAAAATAAATACAAAATAGGGTACAATAGCTCTTGAATTCCCATGACATCGCAATTTACATGTCCTATAGAAATATTTTACTTTGTTCTAGCGCAATGTTATCCTTATTTTTTTTTGTTAGTTTTGTACCGCAAATTCAAGCGACTGTGACTGCATTGTATAAAGAAAAATCACCTGTTGTCTTATTTAATTTTTGTTCATGATCAACAACAATGCAATCAGTATCTAATTAACGGCTTTTAATTTAAATTGCTAACAAATCATCACAGATCATTACGTTAATTAGAGAGAAAACAAACATAAATTGTATAGTATTTGTTAAGCTAATTACACAATTACACGTGAAACACAAGAATCAAGGCACTACACAGGACGGGATGTAGAAAAAAAAGTTATTGTTGAAAAAAGTATGAAATTTCTTTTTTTCTATTTTGTAACTAAGAATCCTGCAAGAGTGTACATTTCACTTTTTCATCAGACACATGTTCGAAATTTAACCAAATGCCATATTTCGGTGGTTGCATTTCAAGAATTTAACGGTTTAAACCTAAAATCGATATTGTGATGGATGCTTTTTACGTACTAATGAATATTATATATGCGCTTTCAGAAGAGAAAAAATACGTTTATCCCAGGTATCAAAATAAAATACCGAGTACTCAAGTACCGATTTTGCTAATCGATACTCGTAACGTCCGAGCGATACTAGAGTACTTGAGTACTCCTTGACATCCCTAGTATTAATATAAAATGTTAACGAATTTTAAAGGAATTTACAAAAGATAAAAGTAAGAATAGCAGCGAATATTAACTCTGAATACAACCGCAAATTATGATTTTTAAGGCAGAATGGAATCAAATGTCATAAAACATAAAAAACAAAAATATTCAATACAATAACAAAGCTGAAATATCTTTAAGTATCAGAAAACATTAGAATGACATCTTCATTTTGAATCATTCTCAACATGCGTCTTGTGTGAAATTCATTTATATGTTTCAGAGGAAATTATGAATGCCGAAATTAAGCAGAGACTTGATAACGCAATAAAACATGACATTAAGCAAGTTAACGCTGCTGAATATGATTTCTGGAAGCTTTTAACAGAGACCCATTTAAAACCAACTTCAGAAGCGTTTAGTATAGAAGGACAGTTAAAGAGTGAGTATTTTTAATGTGCAAAAATAACTATGATAAAAACACACTGCATATTCCGTTATGAACAGACTTCTTTGCATGAGATATAGAGACAAAATCATGATAACTTAATGATATTAATAAAATGAAACTGAACTATGCTGTTTATTATCCAAAGTCGTCACTTTACTAGTATGTTAAACTACACTTGACATGGATATTAAAAAGTTATCTATAAAACTTCATCAACCAATTATAAACTATAAGAATATAATAAAACTAATGCGACGATCATTTTCGATTCTTTATCAAATTTATGCTAAAGAATAAGCAGTTATTAATAGCTTCTTTTCTTGAATTTGTAAGTTTTTCCATAGCAAACTTATATTTATTTGCAAGAAGAATTACATGTCTGGACCTGCGTCACTGTCCTTATGTTCAACTGAGAATGTGTATTTTTCCACATAACAAAATGTCATGTATACATTTGCCAATTCAAACATGTATTCATTTACTTTATTACCATAACATTCTTCAAATGCAAGTTATACTTAAGTAATATATTAAGTTCAACCCTATTGCTGTTCTAGACAAAAAATAAGAATAATAGACAAGTAAACACATACTTTGAATCTTAATGAGAAAATATGTGAAAGCAATGCAAAAATACTAGAATAGCTGCCCATGATTATCGCGTTCAAACTCTGCAACGTCTCTGGACAAAAACTGACAACCATGATGAATATGATGAAATAAAGTACCAAGTTCAATAATGGATAAATTTGACATTTTTAGTCAAAAATTGCCTAAAAAGAAGGTTCACATCATCAATGTGTTCAAACAACAGTGCAAACTTTCCGAGGTATTTTGTCAGAGATATGAATGTTTCAGATTACACAAACCAGGCATTGTAATGTTGAAATATGCTGAAAAAATATTAAGTTGAACAATGCATAAATTCAACATTTTGTATTCAAATCTGACAAAAAAGAGGCGCACATCTTTAATGTGTTCAGAACAACTGTGTAAAATTTCCAACGCATTAGGTATAAGGTATACGAGTTTAAGATTACACAAAATCAATCCCGTAATGATAAAATTTGATGAAAAAAGTTCAAAAATGTATAAACTCGACGATTTATTTTCAAATCTTGACAAGAGTGGAGGTGTACATGTTCAATGATTACAAAAGGGAAAAAAACAAATACCTACAATGGTCAGGAACTACAATCACATGCCACAATTTACAAGCAAACTGCACCAGAAAAATAAATAAGAAAACAAGAGACAAACATAAATAACGATAGGAACTCGGGATAGCCGGACTTGGTACCGGCACTAGCAAAAGCCAGTGGTAGGGTCAATGAGTCCAGAACAACTGTGCAAAATTTCAAAAGCAACAGTTATTAGGTGTCAGAGTTTCAGATTACACAAACTCAGTACCGTAACCCTTCAAAGAAGTTTTGAATTTGATTATTATTCCGTAGTGCGACAGTGTTTTAACAGCAGACAAGGCTCCTTGAGCTAGATTGTGGTCGTAGAGTTATTGGTCTACCTGTATTGGGTTTTATTTGTATGTTTAATATACTATAGGGATACGGGATAGAGTAAGGGGAGGTTTGGGTACCCATAAACCGCTTTAACCCTGTCGCTGGCTGTTGCTAGTGCCGGTACCAAGTCCGGCTATCCCGGGTTCCTATCGTTATATATGTTTGTCTTTTGTCATTTTATTGTTTTCTTGTGCAGTTCCCTGGTTGATTGTGACATGTGATTGTAATGTTCCGCCATTGTTAATGTTTCCTGTTATCTTTCCTTCATTAATACAGTTTTTCGCAATTACCTGAAGATTGCAAGGAAGCATGCTGGTGCTATTAACAAATTCCTGAACGTGAAATGTAGTGATTTGCAAACTTTAAAAAAAATTTCCTATTAACTAACATTTATATATAAGGCCGTTACAAAATTTACTATGAAATGACGTCATTAAAGTTAATCAAACGAAAAAAAAATATGATTGCATCAGTAGAATTCTCGATATGTGAAAAGCAACAATTTTACCATACAAAAATATTGTTTGGATTTTTCTGCAATGTTGTACTTGCATGGTATATTATTTTAAATATTTAATCATATTTTTCTATTATTCTCTTGCAGCAAAGCTGGAAGAATTAAGGAATTCATGGTTAATGATTCTCTTAGCTGTAAACTCCTTATGGCTTGTACTTATTTCCACTTTGGCATCAAAGATAAATCTAGTGATATTTGGAAGCAACCCAGTTGGTAAGAAATCTTAAATAATACACTTAAATGTCTTTCTTTGTGTTCCCAGTTTATATGCAAATCTCTTGATCCAACCAACCAATTTATGGAAATTCAGAACTTAAAACGAGATGTTTCAAAATCCAAATATGGAAAATGTTTAATTGAACTCAAGTACTGTTGCTAGGTAAAATTCCAGGAAAATATTTTTGAAATCCAAAAGCTGTAAAATGTTGATATTATGGTAACAATACCAAATATGTAATTGCTGGATAAAATAAAGAAAAAAGTGGTCTTTGACAATTTGGGAAAAATGTATTTCTAATCACATAGGTTAAATATGTTTTCTTGATTGAAACCAATTCTTTTCGTATGGTTGGAAGGTTGCTTTTTTAAAAAGAAAATAATGGGTCTTTGAGAGTTTTTGAAAAGATATCATAAAATATAGCTAAATTAAATATCAGTATTTGACATTTGCACTCACTAAAGTTGGAACCGAAATGTCGAAAATTAATTTCAAACATACAGACTATAGCAACAGTTCTGTATCATTAAATCCCTAAATCAACAACTATGCTGACTTGTTACCGCATACTACATTTGCTAAATTTCATATATTCATCGAGATCGATAGATAACATCCGAAAGCGTACTTAGCATCTGCTTGCAACATGCAGCACACTGAAAACACTAGCAAGTAGTTTTTAATATCACACAATTTCTGTAACTGATGAATAGATTTTTTGATATCTGTAAATTATTCTATGCGTAGAAAAGATGAAGAACAGCAATACAAGCGTTATTCCATTGCTTGTTTTTACATGTTCCATTTATTTGTAGAGACTCTGCCTCGTGTGCATTTACTCCATACCCCTTTACTGATTATGCTAATCCAAACAAATTATTGAATTTGTTTTAAAATTGTAATCGAGACCCGAAAATATTGATTCGTTGTTCGCACATTACAATTTGTAAGTGAGAAATCTGAGGAAAATTTGAAAAAAATATATCTATTGTAAACAAATACACTCTTAAAAACCCCTATGAGGATATAGCAATGCTGTAATTTTCAAATGGATATATCAACCTTCAAATTCGTTAAATGCGCAATTTCCGAAATTGAGTGATCGTGCATCATTTTTTGTGGTACAAGATTCATAAAAACGTGTAACTTTGGACCAGAACTATATTTAAAAAGAAATAGGTGATTCATTTATATGAAAAATAGTTAATTCCTGAATTATTTTTTTACGAAGCAAATATATTGTGATTCACAATGATACGATAGTCCTTGTATTTAATTGAGTCTTGATCATCTTCGATATTGGTGTCGCCGAGCCAACTTGTGGGCGAATCCACTATTGGAGACAATATTTGAAGTATCTGAAACGAAGCTTACATTACTATTTCTAAAGATAATTTACTAATTCGTGTGAAAGAACAATTTTCAAGAAATCGGGAAATTGACTATTGATTAGTAAAAAATTTTGCATGATCATTATTGTTTTGTAGATGTATATTTCTTTGTTTACATTAACGCGCCGATTGACAAATTAGGCGTTGCCTAAAATACTTTTTGCCAATATTTTTTCGTATTCGGGCAGTAGCAAAAATGAAAATATTTTCCTCACGAGATTAAAGAATAGTTATAGAAATTACTAATAAAGTTGAAATATTGCGCACTTGACGTAAACCTAACCAATCCATATGGCGTGTAATGTATATATCTTAGATGTATTGATATATACTGAACAGAAAAGAAATGCATATTTTTTTCCATACTCTTTTAAAAAAAATAAAACATATGAAAATATTATCAAATAATGATCAAATAAGGAACAATAACCAAAAATTTATTCCCCCAAGAAATCAGTACTTTTCATTAAATTTTCTAAACTTTACGAAGTTCTGCTGAAATTGATACAGTATAAAACTGCCGTAAGCGTCAATTGAAAATGACAACAATGGGTCATTGGTTTGGTTAAAAACTCCTTTTGCATTCTTGTTTGGTGAACACCAATTATTCGCGATTATTGTTGCAACTTCCTACTGTCCTGTTGCGTTGAATTGCAAATGGGTATAACGACAGCCTATTTGCGTTCATTTGCAGTGAGCTGTGACATTTTTTGAAAACTGATTTTAAGGAATAACAAAATACCGAAGTTACCGTGAATTTAGAGTTCTGCGTATGCGCATTTCGACAACTTATGTCTCTTCACATGAAATGCGTCTCTGAACTGTTTTAGTGGACAACATGTGTCCAACATTTTTTTTTTCATTTTTGTCAAGTGGTTTAGGCAAGAGCATGTAAAAACCACTTTTTACCTTGATGGTTAACAGAGCGTATCATATTAGCGAAAATTGTTCAAATGCCCTGAAAATCAGTCTTCTTAGTGCCTTGTACGTAACCTCTGAAGTACTTAATGACTGCATGAAATTTACATGTAAATATGACAATTTCAAAATTATGCGTTTCGTTTTTTGTTCAGTATATATATATATTTTCTAGGTATCTCTGTAGCATATCGTGTATATCACTGAAATGTGCTAATGTGTAGAGTATATCCCTGTAACATAAGGTGTTTACATCCATAATATAATAGTAAATATTCAGTATGTAAAGTGTGTAACTCCGCAACATATGGTATATTTTACTCTAAGGTCAAATTTATATCACTACATGTATTATGTATCGTGGATATTTCTCAAGTATATGATATAAATAAGCCTTACTTATGGTTCATTTATCCCAACGTATAGTTCTTGGTTCTGTATATGTACACGGTGAAAATATAGAACCTATCCTTTCAAGTCGTTGATTATCATAGTTCGACTGTCGAAATGGTTAAACCTTAAAAGTTCGAGCTTGAGACAGTAGAACTATGATTATCAACGACTTGCAAATGATAGATTTTATTTTTATAATTCAAAAATTAATGACATTTTCATGTGTTTAGTTTCTAACCCGTCGCGGGCCTCTACAATCAATACTGTGACGTCATCGGATATGAAATTTACATTACATGGAAATCACTAAAAGCAAATCGATCATAGGTGATTCAAAATAAATACACAATGTATGCTTTGAGTAAATACTTTTTACATTGATTTATACTCGGAATAAATTTATTTAAGGTATATATTGCTATTTGAAGAAAAGTTTGTGATCTTTTCAATATCCAATCAAATCGCGAGATCAATTAACCCACATGTTGGAGAACAAATTGATCTCCCATGCTTTGAAATTGACGAATTAGAAAAAATGTTTTTACTCTCAATTTCACTTGGAAACGTCGTGAAAATTATTTCTTTATAAGAGCCCGTCGTCGTTACATCAACCCAATCCCAACGAAAATAAAATGCAGCAAATGATAACGTCAATTACAGTAATGCCGTAAATGATGAAGTCAGATAGAGGGATAACAGTTGATATCGGTTATAAGACTGGAATTTAGAATTTATTAATATTCTACTTCATAGGTATACTCATTATCAAAATGTCTTTTGAATAAATTACTTCACTATAGTATGGAAAGCATCCAGATATGATTATTTTTTTTCAGCTGTACATTTTCTTTATAACAAAATACCGAAGTAACTGTTAATTTATATTCTGCATATGCGCATTTCGACCACTTATGTCTCTTCAGTGCAGATAAAATCCAAAGATTTGGAAATCCATATACCAAAATATGTGTAAAATCTGATAGAGAACAAATTACCAATATGGTCTGAATAGCAAAGCCAAAATCAGCCAAGGACAGAGCTATGCGTGAAGAAGATACTCCTTAGTTTTGAACAAAATTTTATAAAATTAGGTATTGCAATTATCCGAATAAAATCGGTTTTCGGGCCAGCACCAAAGTACTGGCTACTGGGTTAGTGAATACCCTCGGGGACTTACAGTCCACCAGCAGAGGCATCGACCCAATGTATTGAAGTGATACTTTTCTAAATTAAAGTTTAGAAAACGCATACGCTATATACTGTGCATATAACAGGCTGATTCTACTTCTACATAATGTATAGACGTTGTTCAAATTTTAATTTTGTCATTCCAGGTCTTGTGTTTTTGATAATTTTTGGTGTGCTGTTATTTGTCCAGTTTGTTTGTATGTTGTTCCATCGTCTCACAACGCTTGCCCATTTCTTAGCAAGAGCTCCATACAGATTTGGACATGAATATAAATCAAGTTGGTCGTACAAAAGTGTAGAAGATATTGCAGCAGTGGCTGACGCTAAAAGGGCCGAGGCATTGTGTCGGCAAAAAGAACGCAAACTGGCGAAACGTGGCAGATCATATGATGAAAGAACGCCACTTATGCAGACTGAACAAGTATAAGAATGTGGCAAAACCAAAATTTGTATTTTATAACCTGGGACTTAAAAACTTCATTGCAGAAGCATTATTTGGATAATCATAATAAAAAAAAATTAAAACCAGCAATGTAAGAAAATTAGATACTGATATTCGTTTGTAATATCGTGTTATCCTGCTGATAAGTAGGTTGTAAGGAATATAATGTAACATATTTTTACTTTGCTGCAGTATATGCTCTCCTAATTTTTCCATGACGCTCCTAATTTGCATCAAAACAATATTGTTTATGCCTATGAGAGAAATGATTGATGAATTTCGAACTGTCACACTAATTGATGCTTCAGAGTTTGGGATGATTATCATTTAAAATTTGTTAGATGTTTGAACAATTTATTAAGTAAATTTTTTCATGAAATAATTCAAGATTTACTAATGTTTTGTGACTCAAAAATTGTCGTATTAACTGAATAGAAATAATGCCATCACTATTACATGTAAGGGCATACCCAGAACACTGTACACATGATCGTGTTTTTCGGCGTGTAGGGATAATTTTTACTTCATTGTTAGTTTATCACAAACTGGGAGGGCCAATTGACAAGAAAATTTATACATATATTTGAGCAACATTTGGAATCGATTGACAAAAGTTTAGTCAATAAAATGCAAATTCTTTTATCTAAAGTAAGGCTTAATGGAGATTAATTCACTTCTTATGAGATAGAGCAAAGGCAAAACGTTGTTGAATTGGATTGAAGTTTCCCCCATGATAGCTATTTTATCTGAACATGATAGCTGCAGAAAAATAAAAAAAAGATGAGATCAATGTTCATGAGTTATTCTTCTTCATATGTTTATTGTGTTTGTATAATGTTAGATGTACTAATTTTCGACGAAGTAAACTGCAACAGTTTTTGGTAATCAAAATCATCTGAATTAGAGCAATTCATCAATGAACGGAACTGCACGTTACGTCCGACTACATGCTATTGGTTGTGTTGAACTTACTTTGAGGTATTAGCAAAGCTCATAATTAAGAGCCAAATAGTGACTTCAAGCTGAAGAATAACAATTAAATAATCATTTTATTTCTTGTTTTTTTTTTTGGTGTTTTTGAAGAAACTTTGTCTCATTTGCATTTACTCTTAAAACTTTCGTTGGTCAGTAATAATTAAATGACATGTTAGCCAGACTAATACAAAGGGTCTTTTAAGTGCTATTGCTATCACTTTTAGATCTTCAATAAGTCCATTGTGTTAAAATTACAAAAACAGGATATCAGCAAACACCTACAACGGCCAGGAACTACAATCACATGCCACAATTTACAAGCAAACTGCACCAGAAAAAACAATAATGAAAACAAGATACAAACATAAATAACAATAGCAACTCGGATAGCCGGAACAACGTTTTGATTACGCCGTATGAAAGTACTGGAGCAAATTTAAGTAAGTTTGAGCTTTCAGAAAAGCAACATATCCTTGGGTTTTATCAATTTTAATAGGATAAAATATTCTCACACAGTTTCTTGGCCACAGTTCACATATATATGCATAAAATCGACAATGTAAAAATAAGGGAACTTGCAATTATATTTTAAGGCACGCAATAAGTCAATCCAAAATGAAGGAAAACTCAAGAGTAAACCGTATCAAACACGGTTTTGATGTCTTATACTTCAACCTTCTTTTATTGATTTTTACTTTTTATGCCCCAAAATCGAGGATGGGGTGGGCATTGTTTTTTTCCTGTCTATCTGTGTGTTTGTCTGTGCGTCCGAAACTTTAATCTTGGCTATAACTTTTGAACTGTGTAAGACAGACTTTCCTCACCGTTCATTGAAGATCTAATGGTGGCTTTTGAGTTGTTATTACTCCCCTATTGGTCGTTGTCTCTCTGACATATTCCCTGTTTCTCTTCTTTTTCCTATTTTCATACTTACAACATGTAGCAAGTGTATAGGTCTAGTCAAGAGGAAAATAAATATGCAAAAAAATTAGGTCTGGTCAAAGTTCACAGAATTTAAAAAGGGCTTAAATTGACTGATTTCCCATATTTGACTGGAGAATCCTTATTATTTGTCGCATTTAGACGGGGTTTGCTTTATCTTATTGCAAATGAAATTGCACAACTTGCGTATTCCGATGGATTTGAGGTAGCGTTTATTGTTTTTTTCAGAAAGAAGAGGCCCAAAGGGACCTAATATATAAAATGATTGTTAAAAATTTTTTGTCAGATCTTGATGCAGTGTTTTTCTGTAGGTTTCTTACAGCAAGTATACATAGATACATTGAACAATTTAAACCATTTTCAATATAAAAGAGGCCTAAAGCAGCTCCACCCATTTCAGAATAAATGGGTTAAATGAATAGTTTAATTTTATTTTAAAAGTAAATAAATAACTTTTGTATCAGGTAAGATGGATTGTTAATAAGGTTAGTCAAGAGGAACATGAATATGCACTAAAAATAGTGGTAAAATTGGCAGTTTCCCGTATAATTGACAAGTATCTGGGGCATATGTAGTGTTTCACAAACACATCTTATTTGTTTATGTTATTCTATAAGCAACTTTTTTTTCAAGACAAAACGGAAAAGTTTTCTATCCAATTAAAAGCTTTCTGAGAATACTATCCCTAAACGAAATATAAAGGAGTTCTGTGTGGGTTATATTTACAAAAACTGCTTATTCCGTTTTGGGTGGATTAAAAGCATTGCCTAAATCTGGAACATAGTTAGGAAATTTGACCCTATGGTGAAAAAAATCGTTTGATCATCTCTGAAACTACTAATAAAGGCATCTAACTTAAGAATAATAATGTTACTATGCGATCTACTAAAAAATCAATTTCAAATTAATGAGATCCGACAAGGAATACGACTGCTAGCACTTTACATTGTCTAATATTTGACTTTATTCATCCAAAAAATTGATTATTACTAACACTATGAACAGAATATTTAGATTTTTTTATCTAATGTACTTATAAGGGCACGTATATGGACCATTTGAATCCTTGAATTAATTAGGCGCTTTTTGTCGGATGAGCTATGCAAGAACAACTTATGGTTCTATAGTTCAACTGGTGAGTAAGTGGCAAATTTCGTGTGGAATAATAATATTTTTATAACGTCAAGGGAACAAAATCACAATACCATAAAAGCTTCCCTGAAGGGGGTATTTCTAAAAAAATGTAATGTATATAACTTAGAAGAATCTAATTCGAAAAATAATTTGACCTATATGATTATCATTATCTTTCAGCTCTGAACTTCATATGCTTACTATTTTCCCAAAATATTCTTTAAATTTGGTCTCCCAAATCGCAGTGCATTAACGGAGATGTAGGGGACAAACAGCTGGAAAATATTTATTAGGATAAAAATTACGTTTATAACTTGAAAAAAAAAACGGCAAAATATTTAAAGTACCTTATCAAAAGCTGAATCCACTAGTGGATACATAATAACAGAAAACACATGCAACTGAAAAAATACAATCACAGCCCACAGTCTACAATGGACAGGAAAAACACAAAGGAAAGAACAACCTATAGAAACATGGGACAGCCGGACTTGGTACCAGCATTACCGAAGACTAGCGATAGGTTTTAGCCAATCTATGCTTATCAAACTGCCGTCAAGATCAAGGAGCCTAGTCTGCTGGTAAAACACAAAATTAGACACAAAATTCTCTAAATGGTTTGGTAAAGAATCATAATTTATTCCATTAGAGAGCGGCAGCATCAGCAAGGGGTCAGTATACTTTTGATATCTACTTGTCATCGTTCAAGTTGGAATAAGTACACACCCGTAGGATGGAGCTAGACGAAGGTCGCTGTAAAGACGATCGAAATAAGTAAAATTAAAATCAAACTCATCGCTTTTATCATAATTTTTAGTGTTTATTTTAACCGAGTCGATGCTGATAGTTTGTTTCTGAAAATGACAATAGTGAATAAATGTTTGCATTAGTAAGTTTCAGTTCTTGTGGATAAATAATATTGACACAATCCCAAATCTGGGAAATGTCTATAGTAAACATATCGTCAACGGCGCATTTAATTTGGGCGCATTGGTATTTCATTTGAGCGCAAAACTTATTTCAAATGTGCGCAAACAATTATTCATTTGGGCGCAAAAAAAATATTTCTTTTGGGCGCAAAATAAATTTGCTGGTACGATGTAAATATATTAATATATAAATTTCATAACAATTACGAAATATATGTAACATTTAAGGACGAAGACGTGCTGCACACTCATTTTCAGAATTTTTTTTAGTTTTCGTGACGGACAGGTGTATTATATATAAAAAAAATATATAAGTACATATATATATATATTCAGAGGTGTCGTTCTGCCAATCACAACTGCTGCTTCACTGCCCACTTTATAAAGTATTGCTGTGTCAGTATTTTTTATATTAATTTTCCTTTTTAATGACAACATTTGTACAATCAAATATAACATTCACAAGTAACCTTTACAGTTCAAATAGTTATAAATGTATCCCGGAGGGGTCACTTCCTATACAGAGGTACATACAGACGTGCCGCTGGAATGGGCCTGTTTTTGCGGTTGTCAACTATATGAATGGGTCGTAATTTATCACATGATGTATATCAGTGGGTCGTTTTTATCACATCATGTATATCAATGGGTCGTAAATTAGCCCCAAATGGCCAGAATCTCTACTGGTTGCTGTAATTAATCAATTATTTATTATTATTTGATGTTTAAGAACATTTCTGCTTTGAAATTAATGGTTTCTTACTCCAATCACACATTTTTACTATACAATTGGGTTGGTTATTTTGGAAATTTAATATATAAATGGGTCGATATTTTGTTTGGGGAACTATATGAAAGGGGGGTATTTTCAAAATGCCAGCGGCAGGCCTATACCCAATTCCACCTGAAGTGACCCCCCCGTGAAATGTATTAACATGTAGTATCAATTATTACAACCGAATTAATATCATTACCACATATAAACAGTCATACAAATTTTGTCATTTTTTTCAAATGAGAAGTTTTCAGTCTGAGAAAGAAGAGAGAGAGAGAGAGAGAGAGAGAGAGAGAGGGAGAGTTGAGTGAAGAGAAAAAATGAGAAAATATGGGAGTTTTTAAGTCTAATGACTGTTTAAGCATTACTGTAACAATACTTTTGAAATTCATTTGTGTGTGTTTTTTATATATAATTCATGTGTTTTTTTTTTATTCTGAAACAATAAAAAAAACTGCCAAATTAATTTTTTTTCAAGAAAGAAATAATTAGGTGATAATACTAATGAATCAGTTATTATCAAATATAATACATGTATGAAATTTTTCCCACTCTTGTTTCAAATTTTTCACTTTCTGTAGAGAGCATTGCGTACAACTTTTCAGTCCAGTAAAGCTCTTTGATTGAGTTAAGTAGTCCTGGGAGTAAAGGGGTTTTCTTTAGACATCCACAAGAATAAATATAATATTTCCATTTTAAGAAAAGTAGATTTTATACCTTACTATATCGTGAATTTGTAATACCAAACAAGAAGGATTTGTTGTTATAATTTAATTGAAAATTAACATTTTCATTCATCCAACTTTATCGATTCTCAAGAAGTGCTTGAACTTTTTGGCGCTTCCATAATAGATGTGTCATAGTTTCTGGATGATTGTTGCAAAAGGAACATAAAGGATTATTTATAAGTTTTATTTTTGTTAAGGAGTTTGTTGTAAGAATAAAGTGATTTATTTTGTATTGTAACCACTGTAATCGTGAATTTCGTGTTATTTTTAAGGACATTTTAAAGATATAACTCATTTCTCATTTGTTCTCTATCAGTTTTTAAACATCTTTGATATTATGGTCTTTCAAACGTTTAGATTTTATCTGTACTGAAGAGACATAAATTGTCGAAATGCGCATATGCAGAATCAAATTTCACAGTAACTTCGGTATTTAGTTATTTCTCCTTCATTAATATTGAACATTTCCATTACCTCTCTTTTTATTGGTTGGAGCAGCCGAATTTCTAATAATGTTCTATAAAGATCTTTTGAGCTTTTCATGATTTTCAAAAGAAAGAAGAGAGATGTTTTGCGGTATGTACGGAAAGAATATTTTTGATAGATCTGTATTGTCTTTGTAAAACTTTTCAGCACATTTCTTTACACACCGAGTTAAGCCATAGTATTTCAAAATTGTTTTTATTTTATATCTTTCTTGAAATTTTTCAAGAGTATATATTACATGTATACCATTCTCATTAAGTAGGTCATTAATAATTTTCACCCCTTTTTCAAACCAGTTTTTATAAAATACCCTTGTATTGTCTATTTTGATATTTTCGTTATACCATAAAGGAGACATTAGATAATAATCCCAGTTTTTACTATGGTCATGACTGCTTATTTGATATCTCGCCATGCATTCAAAACATCTCTCCAAAAAGGAGTTTTACATTTTTTATTCCATTGAATAGTCTGACCCTATTTCTGTCAAAAGATCAAAATCAATACCAAGTGACTTTGTGATATCTTTCAGTTTTTCATTAGATACAAGTCTTCGTACCCATACTGCTTTCATTGACTTAATTAATCATTTTTAATCCCCCTTCAGAGAAATCTTTTATCACAGTTTCTCTTTTAACGTAACCAGTGGGTTTTTGTCAAATGAGGTTGAAAAATATGGACTGAGATGAATTTATCATCTGGATTAGGTGAAGCTAAGAATAGATGTGTTAGTTTTGGTAAGACAAGAGTTTTAATTACAGTTATACGACCAAAAGGAGCAAGATTCCTTTTGCTCTAATTTCTCAAAAGTTTGTTTATCTCGTTCATTTTCTTTTCATAATTTATTTTAATCATGACCGTGACAGTTTGTTTTATTATTTGTACACTCCAAGAAATGTCATTATTTTTGTAAGAATTCTATTTACTCGTAACGTAAAGCCATCATAAACAATGCATTTTTTCTTATTATTCGTTTCTATCATTACAACACCCACCTGGGTCAAAATCTTACAACCAATGCAGTTAAAAAGTTCATCTTCTTTACACTTATATTTATGGTCATAGATCAATACATATGAACCATGTGCTTCTATATATTTACCTGTAACAACGTACCTGTACTACCTACTTGTGTAAATTATAACGCGTCCATTTGAAATGCTTAACCTGCGCCCAAATGAAAAGCCCTTAATTTTTAAAATGCGCCCAAATGACATGCGCCCTATAGTCAAGGAACCTCCTCTTACCACTGTAAATAAAAATTAGTTTAACAGTGCTTTGCGTGGTTTCATTTTGCATTTTTTCATGAAATCCCGTTCGTAGCCGAAATGACCAATGCATAATTTGTTTCCATAGGAATTCCAATTAAGTTTTGATATGAACAAGAAAGGAAATGGGGTAAATGTCAAGGAGACAACATCCCATATCCAGGTTTAAACGACCCAAAATAAAGCATCTAGGGGTCACCGTACGGTCTTCCACACAGTGAGGAACCTCACACCATAGCAAGCCCTAAAATGTCCCCAAAAAGGTAAAAAAGTGAATAAACACTTATTGCCAAAAACGAAGAATGATATTGTCAAAGAAGAGATTAAGTGTATTAATCATATAATTACATGTCCATGAAAAATTGTTGTATTAAGTACCTCAATCGAATTGTCATAACTGTAGTTTTTTTTTGTTTACATGAAATTTTTTTATAAAGAAAAAAGCAATTTTGTTGTTCTTGTGGTATCTTATACCTTTGATTGTTTGCGTATACAATACAAATTAAAAAAGACAAGATTTAAAACTGCTGATCTTTATGAAAAGCATTTAATGTTCTCATTACCATTACGTCTAAATATAAAACATAATAAAATACCTTTTTTGTCTTCCCATATTTGTGATCGTCATTCGATCCCACAGGATATATTGTTGTTTTCCATACGAACTCCGTCAAACATGATATTAGTCAAAGCAGTTGAGAGGCCGTACTCCCTTGACTTCATATACTTTTAGTTCTGTGCTACGGTGTATTATTAATAAACTTGATATGTTTTATGTCCTTTCAATATATGCACAATTTGTTTCCATTGGAATTCCAATGCAGTTTTAATAAACACTTATTGCCAGAACGAAGAATGATGTTGTCAAAGAGATCATATAATTACATGTCCATATAAAATTGTTGTTTTAACTGTACAAGAATCGATGCATTTCCTGGTGTACTGTAAGTCCCAGAGGGTATTCACCAACCCAGTAGTCAGTACCATGGTGCTGATCCGGAAATCGATTTTATTGAAACTTTCAATATCTAAATTTTACAAAGTTTGTTTAAAACTTAGGAGTACCTCCCTCTGCATATTTTGGTTTTGCATTTAAATCATTTTGGCCATTTGTTCTCTATCAGCTTTTACACGTTTATCGGTAAGTGGACTCCCAAATGTTATGGTCTGATCTGCACTGATGAGACATAAGGTAACGAAAAGTGCATATGCAGAAAATAAATTAAATTTAACTTTGGTATTTTGTTATTCAAAGAGCTAGAAGTCGAATGATGGCAAACGGATTATGTAGCAGAATTATCTATTACAAACATTGTGACGGAGAATGGAACAAAGACTAACCAAATAGAAGTAGCAGATCCAAATTGATTGTATCAAGCTCGATATCAGGGGCCAGGGATGGACTGCTTTTAACAATCTCTACCCCTGCATTCCCGGCGTAAATTCTTCACCCCTATTAGTTATTTATGAAACAAATGTTATTCTAATGAAATTATAGAATTATTCCTTACAGGACGGAATAAAAAAAAACAATCAGTCAGCGACAGGAAATAAAGGTTATTGCTGTTTAGCAAAAGATAAATGACAGAGTTGGATTCCGAGAATTGGAAAATACATATTTCAATAAACACTAGATGGCAGCACAATCAAATTGAAAAACTGGGATTTTGTGGCCAAATGAGCATAACTTTAGTTAAAATCGAAAAACCGCACTCGAAAACTATCAAACTTCCATTTTCAACATTAAATCCTAAAAATTCCAAAGGTCCGAACGTAATAAAACTTGCACTACAAATATGTAAATTATCAATCTTTCATGCGTTAGATGGGTCTTTGTGGGTTCCGAACAAAACCTATTGAAAACGCCATTTTGTTGAAATAGTACATAAAAAACATTAAGCAGCAACAAAGATTATGTTTACAAATTGAATATTTAACCCATTTCAACCATTTGATGATATCATTTCACAAGTAAATACCAATTTAAACAAAAAGTCACAATTTTTCGTCCGGAGAGTTATTTTACCTGATTCTGTACTGATATACCTATGGAAAAGAGGGATAATTGTGTTTTTGTTTTCAATTTTACAACACAATTAAATTAAAACATACATGTATTTAAATTCACCGTAATAGATTGCACTCAATATTGATATTAAAACAATAGTAGAGATGAAGTTCAAAGGTCGTAATTAACCAATTAAAACAATTGAAAGTACTTATCAAAATTTGACTTTTCCTGTTAGTAAAGTTTATTTCCTCATTCAACGAGGAATTGAAATGAGATTACACAAAAGGGTATAGACATGAAAATATTGTGACCATATCCCTTGATCTCGATCTGGCTATTCTTGCAAAAACAATCAAGAAATGGCAATGAGACAAGAATCAATCAAACGTTCCGATGAACAACATTCTACACATATATACGACGTTGCTGACATTACTAGACAAAAAAGCTCTTCTCGAGGAATAAGGAAATCCATCACCAACAGAATTTCACACCAATATGAAAGATTGATCGGAATAGCAAAGGCAAAAAAGAACAGAATGTGTGTATTTGGTGTCGTGGCCTCCTTGATAGCTTTATTCAGTATTACTGGAGCAATTTTATTTTCGATATTTTATGCCAAACCAACATACTGTGACAAATCAGGTTTGATATTTTTACACTTTGAATAGAGATGAACAGCAAATAAAGAGGTGAGAATCTTCATCCTTCCATCTACAACTAACAGTTTCAAAAATCGAAACAAAACAACGGCAGTAGGAATAAAGGAGTTATATTTACAAAAATCGAAGTTCAAAGAAATTGCCAAAACGACAACACAGAAAACAATGACGTAGGACAGCTACATCGCACAGAAAAAACACAACATACAAAACCAAGGCATTCAAATTGTAAACTCCCATGAAACTGGGAGTGACATCAAGTGCTCTGGAAGGGTAAGCATGTTCTGCTCTGTTAATAGCACCCGTCACACTGTAAGTGAGTCAATCAAGGAAAAGGTCAAAATAGGTACATGTATAGTCAAATCCGGAGAGACGTGAATCTAGCTGAAAATGTCCGCTTTCATTGGGGACATTGAAACGTCATATCTTTGAATGATTTTATGGTGACGACCATAGAATTTCTTGAGGGATGAAATTGAAATAGGCAGCTTTTTGGATGTTNACAAAACGTAAATTACTGCAACACTCCAATACTAATCCATATTTACACTGATAAAAATTAATAGTCTTTCATAATATATGCCCATTATGTCATTTTTAGCGTAGGAAGTTTTGGTGTTTTCTTATGATTTAAAATTACATTTCCCTGAAAAAAATTTCCAAGTTCATTAACCAATCATTTTCGCTCACGACTATTAACTGACAAACTTTGAAACTCATGTAAAAGATACATACATTTCCTGTGAAAAAAAACAAGCTGCTAAAACCGCTGCGGACATTTACTGTTAGAAAAGCTTAAGTATTTTTGCGTTATGAAAAAAAAAACTTGTTTACTTTCATTATACTTTTTTTTGTTTTTGAAATTATATAAACGAAGATTTCAAACAATGTTTTAGAAATTTCTACCTTCATTCCAATCATTAAAACCATTTGAAATACAATAATTTATGAACTTTAAAACAGAAGTTTGGTTTAACATCATTCCTTACTCCAATGAAGTTCTATAACATCATGTGTTTGTTGCTGATTTTTTTCAATTGGTTCAATTAGTGACCTTTTCCTGTATTGTTTTATAAATCATAAAGTATGCAATCTTATTTGCAATAGCTGCTTAAACTTGCTACTTAAACAAGGGTATGTTACCCAAAACTTGAAGTGATAATTCCAGAAGTTTTACAGTCGACATCACCATTCTATGGGATATATGTTGCCCAGATGACAACAGATCTTTCCCCTTAAAGCTTAATTATTGTTTCCTCTCACGGATTTGAGTTTACTACCGGATTTGACATGTTCAACACGGTGGGTGTCTTATAAGAAGCAGGAGATGCTTACACCACCGGTGCACCTGATCTCACCCATGGTTTTTATTTGGTCTGTGTTGTTCATGTTTGCGAATCTGTCTTCATTTTTCTTTTCTGTGCCGTACTCATATTGTGTCTCTTTTTCTTTGTTCGTTTCCGATGTTGCCATTGTCCTTGGATTATTCGTTTTTTGATTGATCGGTTTAGTTCTTACTTACTTTGATATGACTGTTCTTCAATTTATTTTTGCATATTTGGCATATTTAATTTGGCATGCTTAATGCATGATAAAACCCGCAAATCCCAGTCTCTAGCGGTAAGCAAGGATTATGATATCTATCTCTAAAGTATATAATTTCTAATTGCACGGAAAAAGAACAAATTCGATTGATGTGACAGTATTACGCCTATGCCAAGACCCGTACACCGTATAAGCATTTCATTTTCCTTATATTTTTTTTTAAATCCAGAGCTTTCTGTAATTTTTGTGTAAATTTTGTCGTCTAATTATGTTTCTATTGTGGAGGCTTTGCTTGGCGGTAATTTTATGTAACAAAACAACGGCAGTAGAATACCGAAGGAACAAAGCACAAAATTACATAAATCAAAGTCCAGAGACAAGGCAAAAGCAAGAATACCAGAAATCGGAACACCAAAGACACCACATGCCCACAAAACACACGAACATTACATATACAGCACAAAAAACTAAAGCACTATCAGTGTGAATTGATGTGTATCTTGTAAACAACGTGCTCATTTCTGTAGTGCTAATATTGAATCAAAAATGTAAGTCTGTAGTGCTACTGATTAATTTTACTATAATAAATCATGATAATAAAATATTTATACAAACATAACTTTTCGTTTATTTATTAATGAGAAGTACAAATTATAAACATCATGCACAACGAAGCTCAATGGATATTAAACCATTACACATAACACCACATATCAAGATCTTGGCATTCATTGAATCAACCTCGGTTAACTCGATGACATTCTCTAAACCCTTGCACTTCGACTGATCGATGTCCGACTGTACATTAAACTTTCTGTTTTGCAATCCTAGAACTTGATGCTTTGCGACTATAAAATGTACAGTATATAGGGGAAATAACAAAATTACCGAAAAGAGTTGTGGAGAGCCGAAGTCCACGAGACAAAAAGACAAATCAGGTGGAAACCATAGGGAAAATTGTCGACCACAATGGCCCCGAATTTGCCCAGACATTTTAAAAGAAATGATGGGTAAAACAGGTTTTATGTACAGTATTGTAAAGTTTCAACTTATAGACAAATTACATAAATAAATGTTAACTATGGCATGTTCTTCGTTTCAGGCAACTGGATAAACGTGTGTCGAATGAAGAATAATGGACAAAATCACATAATTTGCAGTGACACTACCAAAATCTTTATTCATGAAGCGCAAATTAAGAAATATAACACCAGTCAATCAAAAACCAACTGTACGATAAATAAACATTCATGTACCGGATTAGGGTTTAACATGACACAATCTATTCGAAATTATTGCTCTAATAAAGTTTTATGTATGTTTGATGATGGATATTTTGTTGATCTTTATCATACATCTAGAATGAACTGTGAAATTGGTTATAGTATGATAAAAATCAAATTTTCATGTAACAAGGACAGAATGTATTCGAACTAGTATTTTCAAACTGTCTTCTAATAACTATAAATGTGATGACCAAATAATTTGTTGATTTCATTGGACGAAATGTTTTGAAATTGACAAATAATGAAAAGCTTTAATTAATTTATGTATAACAAAAAAAAAAATAAACAACTTCCATTTCTATTTTTCATTTTTTTCATGCAAGCAGTTGACATTGTAATAGGATTCTACACTAAATTCCAAGCACCCCAATCCAATTCACCAAGATAATGATTTTATTTGAAAACTTGCAATAATTTTATTTTAGAAAATGAGTTTAAGGTTTCACTTATGTCAAGCCTTGTTCTTAATTGATTTTTGGCCTTTCGATTTTATCCTGTTGTAATCGGAGATGATAAATTCAGCGACATTTCCCATTTTTTCAATGCAGCGACAAAAAGCATATTAATTCAGGGACATTTTATTTTATCGATTCAGCGTCATTTACCTATAAAAGGTTGAGAAGTATTTAAGCAGAATATATATTATTTACAGTCACAAATTTATTATTCATGGAATTAACTTTTCAATTTAAAAATTGGAAAATGTTTGGACTGTCGCCTCAATATCTTTCTATATCAACCACTATCAATGTACATGTATTGTAGAAGATGGGTGTAAGATTTTTAAAGTTTTTACTGGAGAACCCATTCATACATAAGGCCTTCTTTACATACCTATCGGTGTCTATTTCCAGGTTAATTGTTATCTTCAAATAAGGAATGTAGTCGTCAGTTTTCGTGTCTCGAATGATATCAGACATTTCAAGTAAATTTATAGTTTGTTTCAATTAGAAAATTATAAGCATTTATCTATTTAATATAACAGGAATATTATTAATTCTCAGCACCTTTATTAGTAAAGAGGCATATATTTCGCCTTCAACTTCACAAGAATTCCTATCAAGAACATCCCGTATTCATTGACGAACTAACACCTTCGAAAACTACCTCTAACCAGTACTCTATCCACTTGGCCCTTTTGGGAAATTTTCATAAATGTATATTGAATTATTTCTTGATATGAGGTTATATTTCATTTTATATAATAGTTATATTATTTATTTAAAATTTGGCGTCGCTGAAATCATATATAACACGTAGAAAAGACGTCTCTGAAATGATATACAGAATTACTCAATGAAATGATATACAGAATTACTCAAAATATGTGGCTGAAGTGATAGTCGTCGCTGAATTTATACGCACCCGTTGTAATCGATGTAATTTACTTTCTACTAATCAATGAAGGGATATGGAGTAAAAGCACATGAGACAAATCTCTACAAAAGCATGGTAAAAATAAGAAAAGGAACAACGCTTTTTTGTTGTTGATCATCTTTTGTTCATCCTCCGAGTTTGTTCTTCAATTAAGAATTGAATGAATTACTTTAAAATTTCAATGGGGTATAAAACTGTTGACCAAATCACATTTTAATGAAGCGCCATGTTGAAAATGTGCACCCGGTTCACGGCGAAACTTTAAAATAATGCATTCTATTCTTATAATTACACTTTAAGAACAAAAAAGTCACCATGAGGGCTTCAACAATGTGCTTTGCTGATAGCTCAAAGTATGATTAAGACGGCCACTAACAATTGCTAGATGTCGGGCAACGCTAGGTCCATGTTTATTTGTACCCATGAACGTGGTGGTCGTCAACAAACCAAAATTGTCCTTCATAGGACTAACAATACTCACCACAAGAGCATGATTGAATTCAAATATCTTTGATCTGGAATAATTTATAGAACTATACCAAAAAACGGAAATGCACATGTTTAATGTTTATAGAAATACTGTTCAAAGTAATCTAAGTTACAAAAACAGGATAACAGTAAACACAATCACATGCCACAATTTACAAGCAAATGCACCAGTAAAACAATAATGAAAGCAAGAGACAAACATAAACAACCTCTTAATGAAAAATGTGTCAGGAGCTGATAACACAAAGTGGGTACCTTTCCTATAGAATATTGTCAAAAGATGACCAAGTTCAAATAACCATTAAATCCTGCAAAGGTATAAGGTATACAAGTGCCAAGTATATGAAAACACTCTTCAAAGTTTCAGATCTCTTTGGTAAAAGTTGTGAGAAGGATTATTACACAAAATGCGCACCCTGCATATTGAGTACTGTTAAATTAAATATTACTAAGTTAAATCTGTAAAATCCGGAAAAAAATTAAAATGCTATCAAAACATGAGGTGAACATTTTCAATGTTTGTAGAAATACTGTGCAAAAGGTTCAAACGTTTTGCTGAAAACTGTGAGACGAGTTGATCACACAAAACATTAGTACCCTACGTATAAAATATTGTCCAATAATGACTAAGTTCAACTATCTGTAAAAAAAATTCATAAAATGAAATCAAAATACGAGGTTGACGTGCACATGTTCAGTGTATATAGAAACACGTATATGTAAATGGTAAAAACTTGTGTGACGAGTTGATTATACAAAATGGGCACCCTGTATTTAGATTTTTTTCAAAAAATTGACTAAGTTCAACTATTTGTAAAATCCGTAAAACTTTATGAAATGAAACCAGAATACATTAGTGCACAAGTTCGATGTATATAGAAATATTCCTGCAAATTTTCAGGTCTCTCGGTAAAACATGAAGAAGGAGTTGATTATACAATATTAGTGCCCTGTGTGTGGACGGACAGACAGACGGACATATAGACAGATCAACAGACGGGCATATAGACAGATCAACAGACGGACAGACAGGCTGAAACCTGTATTCTCCCTAAACTTCGTTTCCGGGGATATAATTTACTAACAAAATGTTCCTACAAATTCTGTCATTCGGTGCCGGATAGAAAGACTAACATTAAACAATCACAGCATTTAAGCAACAACAGGGAACTCGTCTAGTACATTGCAGGAAAACTTAGCATCATGAAATAGTGAGATGTGGACATTGTAAACAGGTAATCAGAATATCATTTGCAATTCATCTGCAAATGAAATTAGAAAAAAACATAAAATGCTTAAAGTATCTCTCAAGAACAAATGCATCGTTACTGAAACACATCTCTCGCACGGGGGATCTTTTTATTGACTACACAATGCATGAAAGACAAACTCAAGTCTTAAACAATGAAAGTATTTGGAGTAAAGTCTCTACAAATAAAGGGTAAAAAAGCCTTCTAACAACACTTTTTATTATACATGTAGTTCTTTATCTTGAAGTGACCATGAGGCCTTCAACAATGAATTTTGCTTATACCAATATTATAATTATAAGTTCAAGACAGCCCCTAGCAGCGGTTGGAGCAGAATTCATTACATCAGGTACATTTGTGGATTCTATTTTTACAAATTCATCGGCAGCGTGGTGATGTCAAATGTTTTTCATGAGAACTAAAACTTCACGTTGATGTGATCGATGTTCACCTATCAATTTGACTGAATTTTAATGAATATTGTTCAACTCATTAGATTTTTACGCCAGGGAGAGAAATTTTAGGTACATAATGAAAAAGAATACGATAATAAATAACGAAAATATGGTATGATAAGACGACCGTGAAAACGTAGTTCACTTGAAACCGGAAAAAGTGGGAAAACGTGTGAGGCGAAGAAATTTTGTCTTCTATACCATCTAAGAGTCTGCTTTCGAGAAATCTAGAATGGTTCACTAGCAGATATGTTTTGATCTTGTTTGGCCATTTTGATCTTATCACGATCTTAACAAGCTTAACACAATTTTGTTAAGACTGTGTAAGATATCAAGTCGTATTTCAAGATAATTGCTTTCAAGGACGATCAAGACCTGTTCAGTTTATCAAGATCAAACAAGATAACTGCGTACAACTGCGTTCAAGGACGATCAAGATATGATAAGTTTGTCCAGATCAAACAAGATCAAATCAGGATCTTGTTTGATCTTAACTAAATTCGTCTTGATTGTTCCCGAACGCAAATAACAAGTCAATCTTGTTTAATCTTGAATTATCTTAACATGTCTTGATCGTCCTTGAAATCACTGATCTTGAAAACCAACTAAAAATCTGACACTGTCTTAACGAAATTGTGTTAAGCCTGTCAAGATCATGATAAGATCAAAATGACCAAACAAGATCAAAACATATCTGCTAGTGTATGGAGCGTGACGTTCCTCCACAAAATAATTCGCGACCAGTATCTCCGTGTTATTTCCCGATAACATGCATCCCGCCCAAACAAGATTTTTCCTAATAGAGAAGTGCACGAACCAAACGTTTTGATTTTATCTCCACTTAACCGACACGAGTTACCGAAATATGAATTGTCAAAAACTAAAATGAAAGTAATTTTGGAAATCATTTCCTTGCATAACTTGGTTTTGTGGTTTAGATATTCAACATAAGGGGAAATGGAAAATATACTTATGCCTACTTACTATCTATTATAAAGTCGATACCTTAAACAAGAAGATATTACAAAAGTGTCAGTGTACCAGTAAAAATGCAAATTGGAAACAAGATTTTTTTTTACAGAGAAATGCAAATCATTGAATCAAAATAATCCAGGTGGTTTAAATATTGTATTAGACACTTTGTTTAGCAAGTGTCATTTTTTAAAAATGTGAAATGAATTCCTTGTACCAGGAACATGTCAACTCTTATTATAAAATAAAATGGATAACAGGAAAAACCTACAAAGGCTGAAAAACAATCATATTACACAATGTACAAGGAAAAAGAACAAATAAAAGACAAAAGTAAACAACGATAGGAACTTTGGACACTCAGACTTAGAATCGGCACTAGCAAAAGCCAGAGGTAGGGTTGAACCAGTTTCAGGGGGAATAAAACCTCCCCTTTCTCTGTCCCGTTTCCTTGTAGTATTATAAATATACGAATTAAGGGAGTATGAGCGTCAGATTTCAGAAGCATTCGATATCATCGGGTTTTATCTATTCAAACAGTGTTAAATTTTTTGCACATGGATCATATTTTCATGGTCATAGGTCAATCAAATATGCATAAAGTAGACCGCGTATAAAATTTTATCAACTTCTGATTATATTTTCATATATTTAAAGGCCTATAAACATCTTATGCAAACTGAAGGAAAACTCTAGAGAGAATTGTTTCCCGCCAAAATTTTGACGTCTTATATATAAAAAATTCTTACATGCATTTTCAAAATTTTTTGCACAAGTTGTTCCATTAGCAGTGCTCTTCAAACCAAAAGGTCAGAATTTTAATTCTAATTACAACATTTCTGACACTCGTACTCCCTTAAACCCAATAGAGGTAGAATACTAACTCCATGACCATAACAGAAGACAATCACAACCCTTAAACCCTTGTCTTCGTTTTTCTCTGTTGCCATTTTTGCCATGTCTTTGGACTTCGATTTTTGTAATCACCACTTACCTTGTTCCTTCGGTATTCCACTGCCGTTGTTTTAAACAACCACAGGGCACTCATCGAGTCATAAGTGGGAAAATTTGGCGTAATAAAATCATGACATGTGGCTAGAATAAACAGGTGGTCAGAAAAACAATTTTAAATTACAAAAAGGTAAAAATGCAAAAATTTGCGACAAAATGACAAATCAGGTGGAAACGTATGATAGTGTATCCATGTGAATTCACTCAAGAACAAGTACAATTTAACAATTTAACTGAAATGTCTATAGAGCATACATCTCTCGCACGGGGAGTCTTTTTAAGGGCTCCAAATTACATGAGAGACAAATTAACGTCTAAAATCAGCAATGAAGGCATATGGAGTAAATGTACATGAGACAAAGTCTCTACAAATACAAGGTAAAACGAAGCAATGGAACAACAAAAGCCAATTTCATGGATATATGCAATAGATCCTGTCGTAAAATCCTATTACGTATAGAACGCAAGTTACGTCACAGTTTTTCTGGATTTTTGTTATCAGTTTCTGGCATTTTGAACAATATTTCCGTTAAATAGAAGATGAGAAATGCACGTAGTAATTCGCTGTTTTGGAAAATACTTAAATAACTAAATAACGTTAGTTTAGTAAAGCAAGTGATAACCGAACCGTCAGTCTAAAACATACAACCCAAGGACTATATCATCATCGGAAAAACAGAGAAACAAAGACATAACATGAGCACGGCACAAAAAAAGGAAGATACACACACATACATAAATGAACAACACGGACCCAATAATAATCCATAGGTGAGATCAGGTGCATCGATAGAGTAAGCATCCCCTGCTTCTCATAAGAGACCCGTTATGTTGAACATATAAATTCCTGTAGAGGTAAAAACAAACTTAGTGGGAAAGAGACAGTATGACAGTGAAAAAAAACAAATAAAACAAAAAATGAACAAGAACGCCACATAACTAGAGCATTAGCAGTGTGAACTCCGACAAAAACTCAAGGTTTCAGCAGGTGCTACGGAAGGGTAAGCATGATCTGCTCCAACCGAGCTCTATCAAGGTAGTCCTGTTTCGACCACAGGCCCTTAAGAATCTAATGAGTCGGGAAATGTAAACTCCATATGCCGATGCTTTTTGAATGTTGCAACGACGAAAAGGGAAGCTGACTATTGGAACAGTAAAAGTCATCGCGTTTGTCATACAGCGTAGTTCAAGATGAAGGTCAAGGAATGAGGCCGGTGTGAAAGTATCTGTAGAATCCTTCATTTAGTGCGCTTTTGGATACATAGAATGAAAAAAATCACCAAAGTGAGGTTGTTTAGTAAGAAAATAATATCTATATAGCAGAAGTTGAAAATAAAAGAATGGGCCACTTTTTATCTTCATTTCGAGAAGGCCTTTCGATGAATTCAGTCTCATATGAGTGGAGAAACAAATCGGCTAAATTAGGTTTTCTCAGATTGCCATTTCGACAGCTTGCGTCTCTTCAAATCAAAATCATAAATCAAAACATGTAGATAACCATACATCGAAAGATGTATATAAGTTTATAAGGAATAAATAACCGATAGGATGTAAACGTAGGCAAAAATGTAGATATTGCAAGTTTCCTAATCGAATCGGCTTTCGCGTTAGCACCGAACTGATTACTGGGTTGATGAAGTCTCTTGGGGACTACATGTAACAGAAAACCGCCCGAGTTATCGATACGGTAGTTATAAACAACGAAATACTAATGTAAAGGAATACTCAGTCAGTCACTTTCTGGATATGGCCATTCGGCAATATATGTCTCCTCAGTGTAGATGAAATCAAAATCATTTTGTCAACAAAGTATGATCTCATTTCTTTATCATATTTGTTTTATATTTTGTGTTATGTCCGCCTGTTGTTATTGTCTCACATCTATCAGGGGATAGTTTTTAGCTTGGATTCTCCTCATTTTAGCCCATTCACAGCTTTAAAATTGTGCTATACCAGATATTTGAATTTTTATTGTTATCAGAATTAAAATGCTGCTATTCTGATATCTTAATTGAGGTTGATGTTCAAATTCTTTGACGGATTAATTTCCGATAGAGCTGACTTAAATACCAGTGTAAAATAAATGATAAATTACGCAAATCTCTATTACTAACTGATAGTAGAAGGTCTTTGTGCCATTTATTTCATACGTTTATAATTCATTCTTTCAAGTGTTTTATTTCTTTATACGCTTGTATGACAATATTCTTCATTCTTTCAAATGTGATGGAGATCAAATTCTCCATTTTCTCCTATATAAGAATTAAAATATTCATTTCGTAAATTTTCCAGTCTCCACCCTCCTCATAAATATCAAATATTCATCTCTAGACAATATGAAAAAAAAATGTCATAGTTTTCCTAGCTACTATGAATCTTTGACAGAGAGT
Source organism: Modiolus philippinarum (assembly GCA_002080025.1). NCBI lineage: Eukaryota > Metazoa > Mollusca > Bivalvia > Mytilida > Modiolidae > Modiolus > Modiolus philippinarum. The sequence continues at coordinate 65,345 of MJUU01002527.1, read as the reverse complement.
TTCAGAAGGATATCTCATATTATGTATACCGAGGCAATATTTCTAGTTTATCGACTGGTGTAGTTTCGACAAACATGGAAACATCCGATCTGCTATGAAACGCAGCTTCTGGACTGACAACTTTAAGGGACATACATTATTGTGTGTTCTATATTCAAATTTCCTGTACGCTTACTTTTTATTTACCAATTATAGTGCATTTACTGATTCTAAAAGTTTCAAAATTAAAGTGATTGTATGATAACGTTGTAAACCACACCCTTATCTTCATTTGAAAGACTCAATTTCATACTGTAAAATTCAGCATGTACTCGGGAACTAAACACAGGAATCAAAAACAATCATTGCCTTAACTAACCAACCTAATTGATTTCAACCAGACTAAATATTTTACGCCTACGAAATGCAGATTTTATATTTTACGGAGGTTTAAATCCAATTAAGTAGGTATAATTTCAATTTTTGAGGAATCTGCAGCCACGTTTCGTATTTATTTTAACGTACTCCTTAAAAACTTGCATTTTAATTCATGCAATGTTTATAACATAATCAAAGGAGGCATATTTCAAATACCGTTTACGAACATTTTTTTTCGAATTGAAAGCTATCCATTTTCTTGGAATGCTTGAAAACATCATGAAACTGACTTATCAGTAATGTGTAGTCTCACACCAGTTTGTCATATTACTAATTGTTTTATTATCAAATTCTTCTGAATTTTATTTATCCTTCCTTACATTTACACTACTGCATTTTTTGGGCTTTTTAACTGTCGTCCTCACCACTCTTTTCGAAATTGTTTCTTGTCCCTACCCAGAATCGTTTCCTTTCTTGAACCGAATAATTTACTTGTGAAAGTGTTCAAGATCGGCAAGAACTATTCAACTTCTGGGCTCTCACCCGTGTTTACTCTCCATATTTCACCTAGTGTAAAATTTCCTGAAAAAAAATACATACGTCAGATTATTGAGCATTTTAATCCCGTTCTACAGATGTTGTTTGATTTCAACATCTGTAATTAAATGTATTTTTACTCTGATGTAGTCAGTTACAATGTCCTCCATTTATGAAAAATATGTCGTCGTACCTGTCGACAATTACCACATTGTCGATTACTGGTGTTTAGTGAAATTCTCCTCAGACAACCAAAACTTCTCTCTTCTTTTTCAGTCAGGATAGATCTCTGACAAAAAATTCTTTAAATTTCTGGAGCTTGTGACGTAACGCCATGATAATGTATATCATAAATGTCATTGCAGTCATTTTCAAAGTTTGTCCAATAATTAATTTTGATAGATATCCAAATAGAAAGTATTGATTGTATAACCTTAGAATTTGACGAGGTGATCTTGAGTCGTATGAACTGTAACATGGTATTATTTTAACTAACGTGTTCACCAGATCTACAATCTACAATATTTTGGGGAATTGTATGCTGCTCATATTGTTGACGCCTGAATTTAGCAAGGTGCACAGCGAACATCCTTGCGTCTGACCCTTTAAGGGAGCAACCATTTGATTTCTATGGGGGGTGGGGGGCTATGGTCAAATTTTTCATCCTGGATTTTTTTTTGTGTGTAACTTCTATCCTGGCTTTTTATTTTTGTTCCAAGCCTGTCCTGGATTAACCCGCATAGTCATCCTGGATTTTTTTTTGCTATAGGTAACCGTCCTGCCCTTTTTTAAAATTTGACCATAGCCCTTCCCCCCTCCCCCCATAAAAATCAAATGGTTGCTCCCTAACTTGATTTTCCCCGTCAATAGTTGAATTGCAGAACGTTCAAACTCTTTTCAGCATCGTTGTTAAACATATGATGGGGTAGTTCTGTAATTAAATTTGTAACTATATTTGTGATGTCGTGTAAAGGTTCGCGCCCATGCACTTCGTAATTGTCAATATTCAGTTTTGTAGTTGTTTTGAGGGGTACCATGAAAGCCGAGGGTCTTTGTATACCATGCATGGTATTTTGTAGCTTACTTTCAAGTTCTGACTTTGATTTAATATGAAAAGTGGCGATGTTACGTGCCTCTAGAGCCTCAACGAATTCAATATGGTGAATTTTGTAAAGGAATTTAAGTTATCTGTCTGGAGTTTTTTTTATTGAAGGTTCAGCAGTCATCATTTCCTTTTTGTCGTCTAGTGTCATTGTTGCCTATCTGTAGCAACATTGTAAATTGTTGTGATCTGCAACATGAACTCCACAAATGCAACTGAAATCAACCTCCCTTTTTGCTGACCACACTCGAACTGCCTGACTGGACCATCGCCACTAAAATGCCTCATTTTTTTCAATATATTCGTTATTTGTAATGATTCGATTCAGTTTTTAAATGTCATCTTATTTTGTCTTGGTGTATGTTGTTTTATCTAGGTCAGTTACACTATATAAAGTTGAGGCATTTCTACTATTTATTGAACATCAGTGGTTTAAAAAGTTCCATGTCATACAAATAACTGACCATACAACATTTGTATGAATGCTTGAGTATTTCACTGTGGTCATGCCTTTTCAAGAGCCTTGTGTTTATTAATTTAGATAAATACCGTCTTGTTTTTGCATTGTTGGTTTAATTGTCTCCCCAAACCTTTTTCAAAGATCTTCAATACCATGGTCACTCATTTCATCATCCCTTACGTCACGTAATATACCTGCTTTTTCGAAACGTTCAGTTTCCATTTTTTGAATTTTTGAAAATGATATTTTTCGACCATAAACTAACGTTATATTCTCGTTCAGTTCCCCATTTGGTGAAATGATTTGTATCTTAAATTGTTTGGGTGCGTCTTGTTCTCCGACATCGATTTCACCATTTCATTTTTTCTTGTCTCAATCGTTCCTCTGATGGATTAAGCTGGACTTTTGAGTATTATCTTATTCCTTGACTCTGTAATATCTTGACGTGCTCACCTTACTCGTCTAATATAATCTCGTCCACTTACGAGAGAATTGATTTGTACTTCATGATGCCGATGTTTTGGGATTTTGCATACTGCATACATGTAAGTACTTGGCACTATTTGTAGGTAATTTGCCATTTATTTTGACTTCAATTAGACCAGTTAAGAAATAGATTATTGTAAGCGGGCTCTATGCTAATTAAAACATGGTACGACCTTATATTTGTGGATATTTTATACCGAGCGATAGCGAGGTATAAAATGAGGACAAATATAAGGTCTTACCATGTTCTAATTAGCATAGAGCCCAATTGCAATAATCTATTTCGATTCTTATATGGTTTAGAAATGTTCTGAAAATTTCAAGCGGTACTAGGAGGATGTTTTCAAATGCCATTTTGGTCGTAGAAATTAAGCGAAATAGACCATGAAACAACATATCAAGCATATTAAAGTTGTAAAAAATGACTTTCATCCATTTTTTGTTCAGCATTAAGCATTATTTACGGATAAAATTAATAAAAATGTGTTATTCCCGTTTGAACTATTTACGGTTGAGATTGTGACGTCCGGTATTAGTATTGTGACGTTACCGAGGGATCTATGCTTATTAGAACCCTGTAGTGTTCTCAAAGCGTTTGAAGGACGCCATATTAGAATTAATGTTAGTTCCTGGTTGCAGTGTTATGAATTGTTGTTTCTCAAAATCATAGTTGTCAAATGTGCCAGTATGTATTTTTGGTTTAAGCTTGTTTTCATTCTCTTTTTGTATTCTTTTGCCTGTCGTTAACCTATGAATTCTTTTGGCATTCTATCCTGGTCGTGTTGATGGAAAGATTTTCCAGAAGAGAGAAGTAGGATGTCATATTTTCCTTTGTAATTTTTGAAATAGTTGATGTATATTGTTTAATTATTGTTTCTATTGGTTTTTTACTTTTCCTTTTAGTCAATATATAGAGACAGATTTAAGGATGAATCAATGGCGTCTCTGAAGTTTACATTTAGTTTATCTTCAACTACTGGTTGCAAAACATTGATGAGGTTCTTAACAATTTTAATACCATTCCTTTTTTGGACGATTCGGAATTTCCTGTTGGTGGTGGAGGGGACTTTAATTCTATGATCTTGTTAGTAATTTGTGTAGCCAAATTGTTTAGTTGACTGTTCTCTATTTTGCTTGATAAATGCAATGATGAAGAGTCATTATACTGGTCATCACACCGATAACAATCTTCTAATGTGTGGTTGGTTTTTTCTTTCTCTGGCAATTTGTACCTTTTCTGTATGGTAAAGTTTTCAATAAATTAACTTTTTTTCATGTTGTGTATTTCCATGCACCCAGTATTTGCTGCTAGTGATGTACTGTTGTATTCTAGTCACGAAACGCGCTTGTGTCATGTTCATTTTTGGGGTATTTCGCCTTTAAAAGAGATAATAGGCGTGACGTTTTGAAACAGAAATGGTTGTATCATATTTTGGGACATGAATAATATTTCCATCTTGATCATCTTTATTATCCCACCAAGCCAATGCTAATTTGTCTTTAGTGGATCGTGAAATAATAACTTTTGCGAAATTGCAGCAATTCATATTATAACATAAGACTGTAATTATATAAAAGCACAATGGTCAATGAGTCAGCAATGCACGAGCCATTTTATGTAAAAAAAATATGTCGAAGCTAAAATTATATTTTTCTACCACATTGAAATGTTACCTGTTGTATGCGAGATAGATTTTAGAACATTCATTATAAGCTGTCGTGGGAAATTTATACTGAATGTCATAAAAGGTTGACTGTCTTCAATGGAATCCTTAGGTCTCCAGTCATAGACTATAGATATTTAAGTATTAAGGGAGGGATGGAGTAAAGTGTAATGATACAAGGAAGAATTTTTTTTCTAACAGGCGTTTTATTTTTTTTCAATGTTTTTATTTCATTTTCTTTTTCTTATGAAGTACAACAGACGAATAAATTTTCCAAAACCTTTATACTATTTTGGATACTGTCTCAATTCATGTTGAGGGCCGAGGTGGCCGAGTGGTTAAAGTAGTTCTACTACCTATACAATCACTGTAGTCTATCACCACTGCGGTGCGAGTTCGCACCCCAATTTGTAAATTACAAAAAGGGTGCACTCGACTTACAATCGTAAGTGATAAAGTCTGTCGGTTACCTGCCCAAGGTCGGTGGTTCTCTCTGGGCACTCCGGCTTCCTCCACCACTAATACTGACTGTCATGAGATATCTGAAATACTACTGAAAGTGAGGTTCAATCCCATTTCAGTGAATCAATCAATAAATCAATTCTGTGTTGCATGTGAATTGCCGTGATTTTGGATTTATGATTTTAAAATTCCCTCGTTCTTGCTTTGGTACTCGTTAGCCGATGTATTTAGCTATATGTGCAAGTTTACAATGTAAAAATAGCTGTGCAATAGGGGTTGCATATCATATCTTCTGGCTAGCACAGGATTTTGTGATCGTGTGTGAAGTTGGGGATGGGGTGGTAGATATGTACATCTATATGATGAAATCGAATGCCAGTTAAACCAAACTCGTTAAGGAAATGGACAAACAATCTATTTCGGCTAATTTATTGTATGGATTAAATATGCATTGGCAAACATTCTGTGCTTTATTATTTATGCGACAACTTTGTGTCTCATTCAAGATTTTGTCTACAACTTCGACGTAATTGTAACTCCCTCTGAAATCGACATTATTCTCTATTAAGAAAAAAAATCTGAAATTACCGCTATAGAAAGTTGTAGGATGGTTGTAAAACGACGAAACCACCAGTCAGTAAGTCGGATCCCAAGGGTATTATATGCTTGTTGCAAATATATATAACTTTATATAAAATATCTTTGGTTGATGAACTTTAAGACCTTTGCAATTAATTGGCATCAATTTGTACACCAAAAGAGTATATACAGCATCAGATGAATGGATTTGCCATATTTCTTGCCACAAGTCAATCAAATCGACTGTAGATGTCTTCCATTGCAGACGTGAAGAAATTAACAGCATCATTAAATAACTTTATGAATAAGAAAATGTAGTTATAAACAAAATATTTAGACAAAAATGAGGTTTTCCCCTTGCGATATCGAGCTGAAACTGGCGATGGTCTACTTTCGTTTTATGTCGATGCCTCGTTATGGGAAATGTTTAAAATAGCATGGGATATTCAACAAGTATTGTTAATTCATTCTTTTTGTATGATTGACTCACAATTCACTTATCTCCATTGTTTTAATTCAAATTTATGTGATAAAACAACTATACCGTGCATTTTAAGCGAAATTATAAAGCATAGCAGCCCTAACCTACCTGCGTATTTTATAAACACATTAACATCAAGAACCCTAGCATGTGTTGATTGTGTAATTATCTACATAACAAACAAACGAGTTAAAGGTCGATGATCGTGGCCAATCCCTACCTCTGTCTGCTTGTTTTTTAATCTTTTATATTTTGATATGTGTATATATTTTTTGTTTTACCTTTTATCGCAGTTCGACAGAAATTTTAACTCGTTTGTTTGTTTATGCTTACACGAACTGCCGCACAGCACTCTTTATTTTATTTAATCTACATAACAAGCAGGCCGCATACCAATTTGTTTTCTCAGTATACAGTTTCACACAAAGGAATACCCAAGTAAAACCTAATACCCTGAAGCACAGTACAATTGATAAGAAAAACAGGAATAGGTCAAATGAAATAAAGATTAACATGATATACCATAAGTATAATATTTAAAACCAATAAACTATAAATTAAAATAATACTAATTAAATTAGCCTATAATCAATAAATGCATCAAAATGACTGCCACATTATTTATCATCTATTCATGTATATCAATTTGTTCTTTGTATGGGTCAAAGCCACTGGTGTTACTACAGCTACAGAAAGAGGTATTGTGGATATTTTGTAACGAAAACGTTGATCTTGTAAACGATTTTTTTCATATTTATGATTAGTTGACAACAAATTGTTGAAGGGAGTTTGTATTCGTTAACCAAATTATCTCCAAAACGTTTTAGAATTACAGAAATGGAAATCTTAAATATTAGCCCCACACCTGATTCGGTTTTTATGGCATTGGCTTCTGCTACAGAGCTGCCGGGTGCATCCCCCAAGAATGTCCTGTCGATGCGGTGTAGTCACGTCCTAATACGGAAAGCCTGACCGCGAAGCATGGTAGTCAAACTTTAAGGAGAAACAACACGTTCTTCGCAGTATAAAGACCACTTCTTTGTTTCTCTAAGGAGAGCATACGCACTAGCTTTCGTAAAGAAGGCTACATTTCACGACCCTTCCAACTTATCCCTCTTTCCAGTGGCAATCAAAACCCTTTGCCATTTAGCTTCTTTCCTCTTTTGAATTGATTAACTTGTTCTCGTCCTGATATAGCTGAAATATTGCTCATTGGACGTTAAACTCTAACTAATCAATCAATCAATCTTTCCTCTTTTACTTACACGTTTTATTGTTTAATTTCTGCTCGTCCTGATGTAGCTTAAATATTGCTCAATTGACGTCAAACTTATTAATCGATATTTTTCTAGGGAGACTCAGTGCAAGTCGTATAGAAAGTTACATTTCCTGCTCCTACCAATCTCTCCCCTTGACCATTTACAATCTAAATTCGTTGCCCCGGGTTTCCCTTCCACCCTTAATTCCGCCGTGCGCGGTCCTGGCTGAAGAATAGGCCCGCAGCATCCTCTGAGCTTGGAGTATGAGCCATCCTAACAGAGGACCCCGAGGGAACCCCGGGATATAGAAATAGGACCCAGTATCTCCGGCTTGCGGGGTGTGACCCCTCCTAAACGGAGGCTGACCCCGAGGGTCCCGGGATATAGAAATAGGACCCATTCCATGGTTGTGCGGGATTAATAAATACACAACCCATCTTTCGGATGGGATGTAAACTCAGGTCCACGTGTTGGAAGAAATGCCACGCTTCCTGCACGTTAAAGAACCCTTGTAGCAAGCTCTTTTTGGGGTGGTCCGTAGGTGATCGGCTACAAGGCTAAATTCCCCGCCCTTGACGATTTCACCCTACTTTTCCAGTGGCAGTCAGAATTTCCCGTCCCATGGCCATTTCCATACCCCAAAGTGATTATTTATCAACAAACTTGTTCTCGTCTTGATATAGCTGAAATATTGCT